>BTPH01000002.1:164964-205504 GCA_036245725.1 Mrakia hoshinonis
CCACCGGGGCTTCCTTCGGCGGAGCTCACTCGGTCGAGCTGCGCTGTCCTTCCTTCCTTGTCCCCTCCCCCTCCCGCTCGCTCACGGCCGGCTGGAGCTCGCAGTGTCGTGGTACAGATGACGTCTCATGAGAGTTGAAGATCTACAGCACGATGCATACTCTTTCGGCTTGATGGCATGTGTTTTCGGAGGGTCACAGGCGAGAAACAACGGATGCCGAGGGCTGAGCTCAAAGCTCACAAGGCACCAGCTGTTCCCTCAGCCTAGCACCGCTGCGAAGGACTGCAGGGCAGATCACCCTGTCGGATGCTGGACTTGTAACGAGTAACTACTATATGAGAGGGTCGAGCTAGTACAGGGCCGAGCTGTGTGGGCTGTAGAAGGTGCACCAGGTCAGGGTACTGGAGAGAGCCCGTGGTCCGTTCCAAATCCGTCAGGCCCGCTGCCACCGGTGCGAAGGTCTACAAGGGAGATATTTTCACTTGATGTTGTCCTCTAGCTGGATACCTGATATATGAGAGGGTCAAACTACCTCAGGGTGTTTTCTGGTGAGCCACAGAAGGAGCGCATGGGCAAGGCGAGGAGGAGGGGCCGCCTCTGTCTGATCCTCCATTGTCCACCTGCACCACCCCAACCACAGATACCCAACCTCTATACTTCATAGCATATGATCTGATGCATCACCACTCTACACCAAAGCACAAAAAGTAGTTGAATTGATTGAGGAAGGAGGATGAATGGTAACCGCCCTCTTCCCTCTCCTCCCCTTCCTTCCCCCTTCGAAATCCCCTCCCCTAGACCCTGCCAGCAAAAGGCACGAACCCGGGATTGAACCGAGGACCTCTGAGACCCAAACTCAGCGTGATACCACTACACCATTCATGCAGTTGATATTTGTGATGTAGTTCTCCGGTTTGGGCACGTTGAGAAGCCCCTGGACAAAGTTGAGGCCGTCCTTGAGACAGGTCCTGGATCCCATGAGTCCTTTTTGTTTGATGATGGTAAGTAAGATGTATATATTGTTGGAAGTTGAAGTGGTGTGATGAGAAGAGGCTTGTATCAGAAGGGAATGGTGATGGGATGAAAAGGGTCAGAAATCCTCAACCTCCTCTCAAAAGCGCTTAACTCAGTTTATTGCTTATCTGTACGATGCACAAGCCCTTTTTGTAGTGTAACGTTCAGAATCGCATTGTCGTATGTAGTTCCGTAAACTAGTCGCTCATGTTGTACTTCGTTCGTCAGGCCTCCGCGATTCCCGTCCTCCATCGTCCGTTCCTAATCTTCCCATTTCCATCAACCTCGCTCGCCTCGCTCCTTCTTGTGTATCTTCTACGCACCGCTCAGTGCCCGTTCTGCTCCTCGAGCTTGGCGAGGAACGACAACCACTGTGACTTTGAGATGAGGCCCTGGTAGAAGCCCTTCTCGTTCACGACGACGACCTGGCGCACCCCGAGCTTGACGAACAGCTGCTGGACCAGCTCGAGCGGCGAGTTGAGCTGGACCGTGAGAGGCGTCTGGTCGATGAACGAGACGAGGTCGAACGGGTCCTTGGCGCGTCCCCCGAGCGCGACGGCCCCGCTTGCACCGTCCTGGAACGAGGCGATGGAGAGCGTGCCCGAGCGTCGGTTCCTGAGCGAGTGCGCCGCCGATGGCTTGAGGTTGCAGACAGACTCGGGCGACGAAGCCAGGTCGACTGCAGATCAAGACGGGTCGAAAGTTGTCAGGACGAGTTGCTCAAAGGTCGAGATGCGGAGTCCACTGACCTAGCGCGTGCTGGAGCTCGTTGACGGCGATGATGCCCCTCAGCCTGAGTCCTCCGACCTCCTTCTCGACGACTGGGAACCCACCGTCATGTCCACCGGCGCCACAGATGCGAATGAGTTTGGCAGTCAGCGAGGCGACGGTGCTCCTGCGGTCGCATCGGATCACGTCGGCCGTAGAGTCGGCCTGCAAACACAAAGCGAACGAAAGCAGGTCAGACGATACAAGAAGGTGGATGAAACAGGAAAGAGTCGGCCGACTGACCGCATCGCAGACTTGCAGCGCTCCCCAGAGACTGGGATCAAGAAAACGCCAAACATCAGCCCGAGCGATCAGAGCCGGGTGCAAGTCAGTCTAACTGAGACTCACTGAGACTCCTTGGCGTCGAGGAAGGGTAGACCGGCGAGCTGAATCACCAGATCGTAGATGCCTCGTCCCTCGAGTGCGTCCGCGACCGTCTTCGCGACGAGGATCGAGAGCGAGACCGGGACGACGTACGTGAGCGACCCAGTCAGCTCGCACACAATCACCGCGAGCGACACCTGTCAAGCAAGAGAGCATGCGTCAGCGACAGTCCGCCTGCAAAAGGGCAGGCGATGCGACTCACTGTCGTCCTCGTCACTCCTGCGAGAGCGGCGGCGGCCCCGACCATCGCGTACACGCCCGGCACGACACAGTCGCCGTTCTTGGTGCACGACGCAAACACGTAGGCGGAAGGGTACACGCTCTCGAGGTACTCTGCCAGACCGAGGGAGAAAAGATCGAGGGTCAGCGTCGGGATGGATAGAAAGGAAATGGAAGGGCAAAACTACGCACGGATCCCGAGTCCGAGCGCTCTTCCACAGCAGGCTCCGACAGCGAGCGTGGGCACAAACACACCGGCTGCAGAAGTTGAGAGATGGCAAGCTCAGTCCGAGTGCAAGACTCGACAAACCCCGCCCGAACCTGACTGACCGGGAAGCTTGATGCCGAACGTGATGACGGTCAGTCCGCCCTTGACGAGCATGGCGACCAAGATCGATGCGACAACGCCGCCAATCTGCTCCGGCTTCGACACACACAGGTGCGAGGTCGTATCGGGCGTGCATTCGGCTAGCGAGAGGCGACATCGAGTCAGCTTGAGCTTGATTGGTCGACCAGGGTTGTTCGAGAGCGCTCACAGAGAAGAGAGAGCACGAGCTCGGTGCCCGACATCCTCGTGTACGGGTTCAGGAACGAGAGCAGAGCGCTGCGAAGGAGGCAGACAGGCCAGAGTCAGTACAATGAGCGTTTGCCTTCGAGCCGATTGAGCGCTACGTACGAGAACAGGGTGACCAACGCGACCTCTGTGATGGGGTACGACTTGATCCACGTTCCTCCTCGAACATGCTTTGCCCATCGGATGTTGAGCTTTGAGAACAGCGCACCGTAGACCCCCATGAGCACTCCAATGAGCAGGAACGACGGGAGCTCCCAGAACCGCCAGTCATTGTCGTATGTGACCGAGAACAGCACAATCTGCGGCAGAGACGAGCGTCAGCTATCCGCTACCAGAGGATGGAAAGAGGGAGATCGGCTCACCTTTCCTGTTCCGAACGGGTTGAGCGCCTTGAGGGTGGCGGTCGCGACGATGGCTGCCCAGAAGCTCCGCCAGAGGACCTTTGGGGGGAAGTACATCGAGACCTCCTCGAGCGAGAAGAGCACACCTCCGATGGGGGCACCGAACGCGACCGCGACTCCAGCAGCACACGCAGCGGAGAGGATCTCACGCCGTTTCGCCTCGTTGGTTTCGTACTTTACAAAGCTTCTCGAGACAAGGTTGCCGATGCAGGACGCGATGTGCTACAGGAACGCAGAAGGGAACCGACCAAGTCAGCGGGCGCAAGCGACAGCTCGCAGGCAGAGGGAGATAGACTGACGACCATGGGACCCTCCTTTCCGAGGTTGAGGCCCGACGCGACTGAGAGCGTGAGTCCGACGGCCTTGGTGAAGAGCGTCCAGCCACCGAGGTAGCCGTGGATGACAAAGCCAGAGAGGACGGTCTTGACTTCCGGGATCCCCGACCCGGCCGCAAAGTACATGACCTTGCGAGCAGGCGCGGCCGGCTTCTCGTCCGACGCGATCGATTTGTCGAGCACAGACTCGTCCACAGCGACATTCTTCTTTGTCTCCTGGTCCGTCGATTTCGTCTAAGACAAGAGGACGGGGTAGCGGAGTAGGTCAGCCTGCCTGTCGATCGGTCAAGGTGAAGGGACCCGAGATGGACGTACGAGCTTGATCGTCAGATAGGACGAGGTCGTCGCGAGGACGAGTGCGACAATGATGTAGGCGACATACTCGATCATGTACGACTCCAAGGGGATCCAATCTTGGTTTGTGTCTGCACAGAACCAAACCCACTCGGTCAGTAGGTGTGCGACAGCCAGACAAGCGAGGAGACTGAACTTACGGTCTACCCAAGGTCCGAGGACAGAGTCCCAGGTCCTCCAGTCGGGGCAAGACTCCTCGGTGGGGGCAGAAGTCAGGGCGACGAGACTGTCGGGAAGAGGAGCGATCTGTTCAGCGCTCCAGGGTCACCAAACGCGACAGCGTGAAGCCTGGAGCTTACCTGCTGCTCGCCCAGCCGGTCTTAGCCCAAGCTCGAGCCTCACTTTCGCCAGCCATTCCTTCGACACCTCGGCAGCCTGTCGAAAGTTCGTAAAAGCGAATCAGCGACCGGTTTTTGGAGGTTCATCGCGATCGCCGATCAACTCACAGAAGCCTCTCGAGAGTCTCCAGCCGCCTCCAGGCTTGACGCAGTACCCATCCTTGAGGTCAAACAGCCAACCCTCGGCTGGATTGCAAGGCAAGGGAGCCGGTTAGCCCTCGGGCGTCGAGCAGAGAGCGCTGGCGTTGACCGTCCGTCTGGGGGCTCAACTCACCTCGGACGATCATGAAGGCCACCAGGGCAGTCAGGATCCCGACAATGGTGACGATGACCCAGCCTTGGGATCGATCGAGGGCGAGTGCGATCCTGCCGCGGTGGGAGCGACGGGCGGACGAGTGCAGGCGCCGGACTCTGGATGCGTCCTTGATGGCATCGTGGATCCTGAGTTTTCGAGTAGAACCGGACGAGTCAGACTAGAGGATCGAAGCGAGACTAGTGGGAGAGAGCGAGCGAAGACTCACCAGTCTGTCAAGACGGAGCGAAAGGCAGAGAGGCGTCGGGTCAGCATAGCGTCGGGTCGGGTCCGCTTGACCATCGGAAGCAAGGGCGAGACGACTGACCGATCGAGACGAACGAAGAGTACCACGTCCTGTTTCCATTTGAACATCCGCCTTCGGCCTCGGCATCGAACAGATCAAACCCCTGACGGCAGAGCGCACCAAAGCAAGCCAGGCGGTCAGGTCCGAGCCCATCGCGCTGACGCCAGGTCCTCTTGCCCAAGCGAGGTTGACATGGTCGTGTACTCACGTCGTCGTAGCTCTTTGCTCTTCCAATCCCGACCACGCTCGCTGTGACCTCTAGCCTTCGCTTGATCCTGTCTGCTCTCGACCGGCCGAGGGTCGAGCTGTCTGCTCCGCCAAGCCAGGTCCGCCTCCTGCTGCCCCCGCCAGTGTGGGTCGACGCGCCCATGGTCCCATAGCTGCCAAAGGCGTCCCCTTCTTCGTTGAGCAGAGAAGACGAGGTGTTTGTCCTTGCTGCGTGGGACGGGCGGGCGGTGGGAGCGTTGAACGAGAGCGAGGTCGGTCGTCTGCCTGGATGGACAGGTCGGCCGTCGGTGGGAGTGCCGTCCTCGGCTGAGGATGACGCGGCTGACGTGTACGACTGGGTGAGCAGGTGGGGCGAGCGAGGGAGGAGGAGCGAGTCTCGCTCGTCGTCTCCCTCGTCGTCTGAGCTGTGGACGAGGGAGGGATCGTGTGCGGCCTGTCGAGCGTGATCCTCGGTGGACGTCATGGACGACGCCGAAGGATGGGCCTGACGGAGGATCGAGCGGGGAGTGTCGGGAGGGTCCATCGGTCTCGAACAGGGAGCACGGCGAGGAGGGGTGCTGGAGGTTACGAGGGCAAGGAAGGAAGGATCCAGCCAGTCAGCCCTCGACAAGAGGGGGGACGCCCATCAGGGGCACGAGGCGGGCCGTGAGCTAAGACTGTGTGCAGAAGGGAGCTCACCTGCTCAGGCGAGCAAGATGGATATCGTTTGCGCGCAATCGTGTGTCGGATAGTCGGCGGTCTTGTCCACCGGCCAGCTGTCGAAAAGGAGCGGGCGAGGAGGACTGGGTCGGACGCTGTTGAGCTGGAAAGGACAGTCGCGTCGGGGAGCTTGAGCTTGAGCTTCCCTCGTCCCTCCGCGGGCCGACAGACAGAGACATGGGATAGGACAGGGTCGTAAAGATCGTAAACAAACAGAGAGAAACCAAAGCACGTCTTCCCTACATCCCCCACGGCCTGAACTCTTCCTGGTGGTTGGGTGGGTGGCCGCTGATTGTGCGGTCTCCGTCCGAGAGGGGGTCGTCGTCGCGTTGTTGGCGCTGCTGCTGCTCGGACAGACGCGACTCGTGCTCCTCCCGGGACGCGTTCATCTCCTCCTCCGTGTCAACGATCGTAGCCCATACGGAAGCCTTGTACTGCAAGACGAGACGATCAAGATCAGTGACCGAGGCAAACAGCGAAGGAGGTGAATGGACGAACGAGGGTGAGGACGAGACCCATTTGCTTCTCGAGGTTCCGGAGCGTCCCGAGCAGCTGCTCGTGCGGCTGAACAGGCTCATTCTTGAGGTTCTTGAGCTGCAGGTGATCATCGAGGTCAGCGTCTCAGGATGTGGTCCGGACGGGCGAGCGAGACCTGGACTGACGGTCTTCAAGTGTTGGCTCAGCTTGGCGTACTCCCACAGCACCTGCGCCTCCAGAGAAGAGAACGCAGCATTCGACGCACTGACACAGAGGAGATAGGTCAGTCGAACATACACGTTCAAACTGGTCGACTGTCCTCACTAAGGGTTCTCTGTGTGGATGAGGGCAGACATGATGGCCGTTTGGGTCGAGCTCAACCGGCGAGCTCACTCGAGCTCACCTCCGACCCTCACTCCCGCCAGTCGCACCCTACCATCAATCAGACCGCTTGCGCCGACATGTCAGGACACTCGCAATCTCACGACGGACCTTCCCACGGCCACGACCACGGAGGGGTTCCCTGTGGCGGACACGACATCCAGCCCCCCAGCGCGGAGGAGCTCGCGGCCCACAAGGCCGAGAAGCAAGCGTTCGACAAGACCGTAAAGGCCTTCTACCACTACGAGCAGCACTCGGTAAGCTCGAAAGGGTACACTCTGGCTAAGATGGACCTCGGCTGACGATCTCGCTGTCCAGACGTCTGCCAACAACCGCCGGCGCAAGGACTTCTTTGGTGAGCTCACGCTCGTCTCTCTAGCTGGCTCGTGTGGCCCGTGATCATCGAATCTACGTGTCAGACAGCTGACCGTCTCTTTCCCTTTTTTTTCTGACTCATCTAGGCCTGTCCAAGGTTCACCAGGATATCCTGACGAAGCTCGGGTACAAGGACAAGCTCCGCAAGGTGGACGAGGCCATCATCAAGAACGGCGACTTTCTCCGCGACATCGTCGACACCGTCGGATCAAACATGTTTGGAGACGACTCGGATCTCGAAGAGGAGGACGAGTCAGCGACAGTGGACGAGCAGAACAAGGCTGGAGAGGATGCACCTCATCCCTTTGACGTTGCCGAGGGCGACACTGGCTCGGACGACTCGTACGAGGATTCGACTACGCCGCTGCCAGCCCACGCCGGCCACTCGCACGACGAGCCGTCGTCCTCGCACTCGCACGATCACGCGCACTCGCACTCTCACGCAGCCCCGAGCGCACCCGCCAAGGAGGACAACCTGTTCAAGTCGTCCAAGGCCGAGTTCAACAAGGTCGCCAACCCGTCAGACTTTGACATGGACAAGCTCAGATCGACCATCAAGCAGTTTGTCAGGGACTGGAGCGTAGAGGTCAGTCATCAATCAACGTTTGCGCCAGGTGAGACTGGGGCGAGAGGGCATTCCTGACCGATGGGCTCGGTTCACTTTTGATTGCTCAGGGTAAGGCGGAGAGGAACCAGGTCTACCTTCCCCTCATCGAGGCTCTCAACGACCATTACAAAGACGTGCCCAAGGACAAGAAGCGCGCTCTCAAGGTGCTCACCCCCGGGGCGGGTCTTGCTCGGCTGGCGTACGACATCGCGCTCGAGGGCTACTCGTCGCAAGGGAACGAGTTCTCGTACATGATGCTCCTGCCGTCCTTTTACCTCCTCAACCGGACAACAGCCATCGACTGCTACACCATCTACCCGTACATCCACTCGTTCTCGAACCACACCTCGACCGAGGCCATGCTCCGGCCTGTCCAGATCCCAGACGTCAACCCTGCCGCCCTGCCGAAGGACTCAAACTTCTCGCTCGTCGCCGGCGACTTCCTCGACGTGTACGGAGACGAGGACGAGGACGAGCAGTGGGACGCGGTGGTGACCTGCTTCTTCATCGACACCGCGCAGAACATCATCGACTACTTGAACGTCATCTACCAAGTAAGCAACGTCAGGTGCTCGAATCTTTCTCTCTCAGCGGCTCATGCAATCTTGCTTTCCACGATACCAGGTACTCAAGGAAGACGGAGTCTGGATCAACTGTGGACCGCTCCTTTGGCAGTAAGTTCAGCCGTCCTCTTCCCTCAGTCCCGCTTGTCGACAGCTCACTTTCTCCCATTCCTCTTCCATAGCTTTGAGAACAACTCGTCGAACGATCCGTCCGTGGAGCTGAGCATGGACGAGGTCAAGGCTCTCTGCAAGGAGGTTGGCTTTGTGATCAGCGTCAGTCTGCTCGTTCATGCTCTCGTCCCATCCAGCACTGACCCAGCGATGCGTGGTTGCTCTATGCAGAAAGAGACGACGATTCCGACGACGTACACTGGCAACTCTGCGGGCATGCTGCGATACGAGTACCAGGTCCGTCTCCTGTTCTCTGTCCGTCCGACCTGTGTCGCTCGAGGCCGTTCGCTGACGCCTCCTGCCCTCCTGTGCACTCATTACCGGTCGTCAGGCAGAGTTCTGGGTTGCTACAAAGTATTAGATGCTCCTGGGTTGATGTGAGCGATTCAGCCTTTGACGGAAAGTGGCCTCGAGCCGGTGGCTTCGCGTCGCGCTCAACCGCCACCACTCTCTGAGCTCGACTGCTTCTGTCCTCGCCCCTCTTCAGCCTTACGACGAGTCACACTTCACTTGTCACACCTCAACTCTCTGCTTGCCAGCCTGGCTCGCCACCCTCTTGAGCCCGACCCGCTCTGTGAGCTTCCCTCCGGCCTAGGCGACCTTCTCCCCGGCCTCGTCTTTCCCCAATCATGCCCGTGAGCGCGTCAGAGACGAGCGGATCCGTTCCTTCTCAGTCGAGGGTGCTGCAAGCCATCGGGAGTCTGTTCGCGACCGATGCGGCAGTGGGAGGTGCGCCTGCGACGGTGGTCCCAGCTGGTGGAGGGAAAGGGGCAGGAGGAGCTAGCCGTCCGGACGCAGCCCTCAGGCAGGATCCTCAACCTCACCAAGCTCAGCAAGGACAGGTGAGTACTGCTGCACTCTCATATCCTACAGTGAGAAGCTAGGATTGCGCTGGTGGCGGTGGAGGTGGTCTGGCAGAGGGCGGAAGGAGCTAGCTGACCTGGCTCGGGGTGTTGAGCTTGGTTCCTGCAGGCGTCCGCGTCCGGACCTACCCGTCAGCAGTGGAGACAGGGCGTCTACCATGCCGCAGACTCCAAACTCAAGGCAGACCTGATGGCCCAGTCGACTGCCCTCACAAAGGTCAGTTTCAAGCAAGGAGAGGCTCGCTACCGTGAGGGCTGTAGCTGACCTAGCGTCGCTCCCCGCCCCCTTGGTCATCAGTTTGTCACTACACCGCTGGCGCCACAACCTGCAAGACGAGCCGAGGACCCGATCCTGTTCCACCTCCGACCGTTCGCGACCGACGAGGTCGTCGCAGCCGTCTTCATTGACGGACAGCCCTGGTTGCCGTTCGATTCTCTCGGTACGTTCGTCGGTCGCGTCGCTTCCCTTGTGTCCATGACGAGGAACCTGATCTTGACCCTTGGACCCCGTTAGTCTCTACGATCCTCTTCCTGGTCTTTAGCTACAATGGACTGCTTCTCATCGACGATGCGTTCCGCGCGCGCCTGGCTGCCTTGCTGGCCACAAAGATGCCTCCTGAGGCGCTTCGCACAATCGTAAGGCATTCAGCTGCATACTACACTCCCTCTCCTCCTTCGTGCTGACGGATCATCCTCTCTTTCTTTTTGGCAAAGGTCTACGGATTCGAGATCGAGCAGGTGTGGCAGTCGCTTGTCGAGAAGCGTGTCTTTCCTGCCAGGCGAACTGTTCCTGTCGTCATGTACAAATGGTGAGCCGCTTGAGACAATCTCATGTGGAAAGAGTGTGATGTCTGATCTCCATCGCTGTAATCTTGCAGGGCGTCTGTTCCGCTCGCGCCGTTGTGCACAGAGCTGTTTCGAGCGGGAGGGCTGTTTGCGTTTCCGACGTGCGTTGTCGACTCCTGTCGCCTCTGCTCCGCTGGCAAGTAGAGCGTGCTGATGTTTGTTTCAAATCCTCCTTACGTCCGATTTCGGATCCAGTCATCCCCCTGGTTTCGGGCAAGCAGGCGCTCAGCCAGGCCTGGCACCCCAACTTGGCGTCGTGACGGGACTCGCCACTCCGCCTCTGGATGCCTCACCTGTCACTCCGTCCACCAAGGTAGCATCAGAAACTCATCAACGGATGCCTCTGATAGGCGGCTCGGCAGAGCGGGCCAGCGGGAGTCATAGAGAAAGACTCGTCCGGCCTGCACGGAGGTACGTTCCGCCTCCCTTCCACTTGACCTGCTCCGCTTCTGCCACGACCGCTCATCCTTGTCCCATGTCCATCCACCTACTTTTGATACATAGTGCGACTCAAGAGGTCTGACGTGCGACAGGCTGGTTGTCTGCACGGGTTGCGTCGAGAGGTACATCGACACGATCGGTCAGTCCTGCCGAAAGGTCTCGTCTGTTCGGTCCCAATCTGACCTTTGCGCCCTTCTTGTTTTGGTCATAGCCAACCTTTCGACCTCGGGAGAAGTACCCACCGACTACGGCTGCGTCTATCCGCCGCAAGTTTCTCGTCAAGACGCCGCTCGCGGTGAAGGACCCGACCGAGCTGGCGCCCACCCGTCCGCACCTCAGTCAGGCGAGCAGCGACGCTCGTCAGGATCTCGACGGGGACACGACCAAGCTTCGACCTCTGCAAGGATCTCGCCCGCCGACCTCAATCACGCGCTACGGCTCCCAACTCTCAACACGTCGGCTCGACGACACGCGACCCTCCTTGGTCAAGGTGCACCTCCCCCTCCCGCCCTTCCGCCTCTCCCTGCACACTCGACGATCAGCTCGGGTCTCGGACCGCCTCGAGGTCAGGCCGCTATGGGACCGCCTGCCCTGCCCGGCGCCCCGTCAGGCTCGCGCGCCTTCAGCGGCAGCAGGACGACCTCGTCGCATGCCGAGAGACCGGACCGAGCTCCACCGTATCCGAAGGCGCCGCCCCTCAACGCCAACTTTGAAACGACTGGACGCCGGCCATCGTACCGCATGGGAGCAAGCATCCAGTCTACCCAAGGCCGCGTTGCGTCGGGCCAGCAGAGCACGTCTTCCGTCCATCGTCCGGTCGCGAGCACACAACGGGAAACGTGGACAGGCATCGTCCATCCGTGTTGTGGAGGCTTCAGTTACCTGCCCCTCTGCACCGAGAACCCGGAAGTCAAGCAACAAGCAAAGACGACGCTCAGTCTGCAGCAGCAGCAGCCAGGCGCCAACTCGTCTCGAATCCCTACGCGGGAGGCGCGCGAGCAGACGCCGTACGAGGTGGGCGTGCCCGCTACGCCGGCGCCCATTCTGCAGACACCCGAGGAGGAGGAGAGGTCAGTCGCATCTCGCAATCTCGTCTAGTCAGATGATTTGCTGACGGACACGCTCTTCTTCGTTCTCGTCAGGAACACCCTCGACTTTGAGTTCAACGAGTGGGTCAGAAAGATCGGCGAGCCACCCGGATACGTCTTTGTGAGTTCATCCCACATACGTTCGCGGGAAACGCGGCTCCGCTGATCCTTCTTCCATGCCTTGCAGACGAGTGACGTTCAAAGCGGAGAGTCGAACGAAGCGTACGGGTCCAGCAGGTCCGTCTGCCCTCGCACTCTCATCATCTTTCGCGCTACAATGCACCCGGCTGACCTGCTCTCACTCTTCGGTACTTCTCATGACAGCGCGTTGATCCCCCTCGCGGCTTCCCCGTCCCGCGTGCTGGAGATCATCCGCATGTCTCGATGTCCCGAGATGGCCGACGACGCGGACGTCAAGACCAAGCTCGTACCGCTCCTCGAGAGGGAGGCTCGCGTGCGGAACGAGCCTGGGTGGACGGTGTGAGACAGTGTGTGCAGGTCAGTCTTACCATCGGCGACGATGCCAGGCCAACAGACCGAACAGTGGCATGGATGCTGACAGGTTCATGCATCTTGTCGTCGGATATAGCTCGACGGTCTCTGATGCTGTGATGTTTCTGATGTGGCAGGGGACGGCGTGTTCTGTGCTGGAGAAGTTGCTGTGCGAGGATTGATCGTTGCTTTCCGGGTTTCGTTGCCGTTTGAACCTTTGATATCTTTTCTCCTTTCGACGACCTTGACGATGTAACGATTTCGGAACCTCTCCTACCTTTTGTGCGTGATCTTGTCGTGGTAGCAGAGGAGGCTGATTGCGCTGAGGCGGAGTCCTTCTCGCGCAAGGTTGACGCCGCACTGCCTCCTCCTCAACCGTCACAGCCTTGCTTCTCCCCGCTCTCGTCCGACACGCTCCCCTCCCAACGAGGTGAGTCCCCTGCCGATACATCAGCCCTCTTAAGCTGTCCTCCCGCCTGAGCTGACTCTGCACGACCACGCTGCTTGTGTTCTGTGCTCTTGACCTTGTCCCTCCCCAACGACCTCGCGTCGAGCTCACCTTGCAGACGAGATGTACGCGACCGAATCTTCTACCCGAGGCGGCGACGACGGCTGTCCCATCGACCCTACCCCCGACCAAGACGAGGCTGGCAACACTTTGTCGACGAACCAGCGATCGTGGACGAGCCGGGTGGACGGCGACGAGGAGGGCGGTCGAGGAGGGGCGACGACGGTCGAGTCGCCCTTCAAGGACCCCCATCAGCTCCAACCTCCCTCGGTCCAGGGCCTCACTAGACTGCCCTCGTTCGCGACCCTCACCTTCCCACTCAATAGAAATGGAACGCCAGCAACGACCACACCCGCCCCGGCCGCTCAGCAGGGCGAGGGAGCCTCCGCCTCGCCCGCCGGCGGGGTCGCGAACGCTCTCGCAGGCCCATCCCAGAGCTCACCGACCGGAGCACCCTTCTCGCCCTCGACTGGACAATTCAACTCGACAGCAGCCCAACAGGTTGCACAGTCGTCCAACTACGGAAACTACTACTCTCCGATGGACACAAACAACCAAGCGTCGTCGTCGTCGGTGCAGGACCCAAACCTGCTCATCGACAACTCTGGCCTCGGACCTTACGACCAGGCAGCCACAGCAGATCTCGACCTCGGAGACCTCGGAGCAGCAGTAGAGGTCGAACTCGCCGCTCAGCAGGAGCTCGAAGGCTCGCTGAACCCGTCGTTGAAGCGAGCGAGGGAGGGCGACGACGAGAGGGAGGGCAGCGCAGGCAGTACCGGTGCGCGAGGCAGTGGATCTCCAACGGGTGGACCCAAGCCTGTGACGACGCAGAAGACGAGAGAAGCAGGCATGACGAGGAGAAAAGTTGACGCGAGGTTCTCGTGCCCGGTCGACGGGTGCGGGTCCACGTTCACGAGGTCAGTTGTCAGTCATCCATGCTCGAAACTTTTGAACTGTGTCCTGATGGGCCTCGGGCTTTCTCTTTGCAGGTCTCATAACCTGTCCGGCCATCTTCGATCGCACGCCGACGAGCGACCGTTCAAGTGCGATGTGTGTGGACGAGGGTTCGCAAGGTGAGTCTTTCCTTCTACTGCCTCCGTCGACAGCAAGACGATGTGCTTATCCGAACCCGGTCTCTTTAGACAACACGACTGCAAGCGACATGCTCGACTGCATGTGCCCGAGCAGGCGAGCTCGTTCGAGTGCCAGGGATGCAACAAGAAGTTTGCCAGGTCGGACGGACTCGCCCAGCATCGTCAGTCCATCACGTACCCTCTCCTGCTGACGCACGTTCTCTCTCCCTTCACTGACTGTGCTCTTGAGGTCGACAGAGATGAGGACGGACGTCGGCAAGGAGTGCCTTCGAGCGAGCGGCGGCGTGCCTCCTGGTGGTCCTTCTGGCTCGGCCGCCCCCGCACCGGACCCAAACTTCCGCATGCCCAGTCCAGAGCCGTGGTCGCACATCGAGCACGAGGACGGACCGCCGATGACGATCGAGGAGGAGAAGTGAGTCGTGCCTGCTTGCTTGGAGATCGTTTCTGCCTGCTGACCGGCTGCCTCTTTCGCTGTTGCCACAGGACCGTCCTCGAAGCTGCCATACTGGAATACGTCCGAGTCTACCCTACCACTTTGAACGAGTGAGCCTCTCTTCTCCACCTCGCGTTGCTTGATACACGACGCTGACTGGTCCGTCTCTCGTTTGCAGATCGCACGATGCGGTGGTGACTGGGGTGCTGTGTCCGTTCCCTCAGGGTCTCACGCCTCCCGAGCTGCTCGTCTGGATCTCACACTCGCCGTTCCCGGACATGGCCAAGGATCAGGAGGTCCTTCGACTGTTCGGCAAGCTCATTGGCCTGCCCTCGTCGACCCGCCCAAAGTCTGTCCTCGCCCCGGAAGCGGACAGCTACGACCCAACTGGCCTCGTGCTCGATGGATCGGTCATGGGCCTCGAACAGGCTGGAGCGGGCGAGGGTCCGACTGGAGGGGAGCAGTCGGCGGCGAAGCAGAACATGAGGTGTGACTTTGTACACCCGATCTCAAAGCAGAGATGCCCCAAAGGTGAG
Source organism: Mrakia hoshinonis (assembly GCA_036245725.1). NCBI lineage: Eukaryota > Fungi > Basidiomycota > Tremellomycetes > Cystofilobasidiales > Mrakiaceae > Mrakia > Mrakia hoshinonis. Next base: position 179,753 of record BTPH01000002.1, read on the forward strand.
CACCCGTCCTGCGCGAGACTGCCAGACATGTCACTGATCTCCTTGTCCGCCTCTTGCAGTCTTCACCCGATCGTTTGACATGCGACGCCACTTTGACTCTGTGCACAACATCAAGATCACCTCCGGCCACCAGTGCGAGGACTGCGAGAAGAGATTTTCCCGGTCCGACGCTCTCGGTCGGGTTAGTCTCCACCCTGTTCCTGGTCCTCAATCTCACAGAGCTGACATTCTATTCGTTCCTTTACATCCTGTGCTCTCCAGCACAAGCGATCGTACTGCACCAAGCGGAACAGCGTTCTTGACGGCGCGTCGTTCAATGAGAACGACGTCCACAACCTCGAGCACTTTGCCACCTCGGTCGCCCATCAGAGCCAGGACTTCCCTCAGTACCAGCAGTACCAGAACGGATCCGAGATGGACTACCCTGACGTGATCTAGGCAGGTCAGCTAGCGTACTTCTCCTTTTGCTTCGTCCTCTTTCTCTCGCGCCCGCCAGGACACCTTTGCTCGGCTCTCTTATCTCCTTTTCCTGTATCACCTTTGGGTTCTTAGTCTGTCCTTCGCATCAAACCATCACTAGCCTGTCAGCACACTCTCTTCATCCGCTCTCGCATCGCAATCACATGTCTTTTACGCTTTCTTCGCTGCGACGTGGAAGTCTATTTTTGCCAGCGAACCCCTTCGAGTATCTTCTCCTCCAGCACATCTGCTTCCTCCTCCTCTACATGATGTACTAGCTCGTTCTCTGTCGCCGCTTGACCATCAACAACTCTTGTACGAACGCCAGACCATCACATCAAAGCCATGACCGTCAAACACCTCTCCCCACACCCAGACGGCAACCGTTCCACCCGCCGCCAACTCGCCCTCCTGCAAGCCAAGTACCACACCCGCGGCGCCGTCGTCAAGCGCGAGGAAGAGGCGATGAAAATCACGTTAAGACGAACAGCGGTGGGGATGGGCGTCGGGATGGTCGGACTTGCTCTTGCGGGACTCGTTGTCTCGTGGGGTCTGGTTTGAACGGGTGAGGTTGGGTTGAGGGTGGACGATCGGTAGAGGAGAGGCAGAGGGAGAGGGCTTAGGAGTAGCAAGAATTGAGAAAGAGGCAGATACATGGATCGTGTTTGTTTGCTAGAGGGGACGTAGGAGAGGGAGGTTTGAATGGGAGAGACCGATCGCGTAGAGGTCTCCCTGTGGAGAAAAGAGTTAGGTTAGCAGACCATAAACGCAACATGAACATGTGTTGGGCAGCCGTCGAAGCCTTCCACAAGTACTTACGGCTTGACGATGACCGCGATAGAGTTACAGAACGCTCGATTGGCTAGGAAGGCTTTCGCCTCCGGAGACTCGGTCGCGAGCTCGACCTCCTCCTCGTCGTTCAGCCAGAGTTCGACATGATTGAACCATGGTCCTCCTCCAATCTGTCCTCCTCCGATCTGCGGAGCGTGAGCGAGTTGGGCCGCCAGTCTAGACGTGACCAAGCCCTGGACATCGGACTCGTCGCGGATGTCGGCTTCGGCTGATACAGTCCAGTCATAGACGATGCTGAACAGAGGTGTGCGCGCGGAGAAGCCAAAGAAGCTTGCCCTTGCGTGGCAGAAAGTGATGAGGGCTATCAGCGGCCGGTCCAGCCCGAACTTGAGGTGCACCTTAAACGGCGCGTAGGACCCTTCTTGGCCGACAAAGTTGCAGCGGCGAGGGTTCCAGGAGGCGAGGAGCCTCGGAAAGACGAATTCGAGAAATCCGGGCCCCCTCAAGGTGCTGAGGTCGGCATTCTCGGCGTTGATGGTGAGTACGTCGACAGGGATTGGCGATGACGACAGGACCCGCGAGACGTCGGTGCTGCAGAGTCTGCAAGTCCGAGTCATGGGGATGTACGTGAAGGTGGACGTCTGCTCGAGAGAGAGGAACGGCGCGATGGAGGGGAGCACCCCCTAAGCGATGTGCAAACAGACTGTCAGCTCAGGCGACGAGCGAGAGATTAGCACAGAATACGTACATCTGATCTAATCATCTTCTCTAGCTCCCTATCTCCCGTGATGGTGATGTCTTGGTACAAGAGAGGCCCCGAGAGCTGGAGGAACGCGAGCGACACGCGCGAGGTGACCGCGAGCGTTGGCTCGTCGCAGAAGCTCAGGATGTGACCCTTGACCTCGGTAGGCAGGGGCGGGATGTTGGCAGGAGTGGAGGACATGCCGGCGAGTTGAGCTGGCGTTGGCCGCGAGGTGGAGGGGTTGGCGGATGGTGATGGCTCGAGGGAGAAGAGCAGAAGGCAGGGACTGGAAGCTTGGGGTCGAGCTGACCTTCCCCACCAGGTTTGACCCCATCGCATTCGGACTCGAGATCCACACAGACTCGGTCTCAATGCGCTCCCTCTAGACGCAGCGGCATCAATGCGCTTGCACACGTGAGCAGGAAGTCTTTCCTCTTTTCCAGCAAGGAAAACGGCAGGCTTGATTTCGTGAGGTCATTGATACAGTCGCGAGATGTCAAGCCGAGATGAGAGCGACACCCAAAACTAAGAGTTCGTCTTCTGCTCCTTGTTCTTGTCGGCTCCGGCAGAGAGAGCGTCGGCGGATCCAGCGGCGGCAGCGGCAGCCTAGTCACACAGGAGATTGGACAAAGGTCAGCTCGCGCGGGGCGGGGACGTCACAGCTCAAGATCCAGAGAAGACGAGACTCACTCCTCCTGAGGCAGACTCTCCAGAGTTTCCACCCTTGTAGTCCTCGCCCTTGTTGGCGAAGAAGTCTAAAAGGAGCAGGTGGAGGGAGAGGTCAGGTCAGCGCGCTGTGGGAGGAGCGTAGATGAGCACGAGATGGACGGAGGTCAACCGAACGTACCAGGTCGCTGCTCCTCCTCGGAGGCTCCCTTGGCGGCGTCTCCTCCGACGGCTCCCTTGCCGAGGGGCTTAGTAGACTGCTGCTCTGTGAGGCGAAAGGCAGAGAAAGGGAGGACGAGGTCAGCTCGGCGAGAAGGTCAAACATGCCAGAGCGGTGGAGCGCGCGCGAGATGGGAAAAGGAACGTACTGGGCGAAGGGGGTCCGGGCTCAGACATGGTGATGGGGTAGGTTGGGTAGGGGTGGGTGGAGTAGTAAGGTGGGTGTGTGGGTGGGTGAGTGGGTGGTTGTGGGCAGGCAAGGGATGACGGGCGAAAACGAGGTGGTCGTGCTCCGTGCGTGCTTCTCGGGCGATGACGCGGCAATGAGGTAGCTGACGGGTCCCCCAGCTGGGAAAAAAAGCAGACGGCAGTAACCAGCGACTTTCGGAACCTCATGATGTACGTGACTCTTGACATGTCAGCAGTAAACAAAGATGGCGAGTAACAAGGGATGGACCTGGTCATGCCGGGTGGCTATGCTGGAGGGCCGTCCGTCACGGAGCGAGCGAGCTCAGGAGATGGGAGTAAAGTTCTTTCGACTGCGCGCACAGGACGCTTTAGGAGGGCATATGCCAGTGTTGTACGGACGGGCCAGCAAGCTCGAATCTCTGCAAAAGTCAACGATGTCTGCGAGGCTGGGTTGGACTGAGGTCGCGAGGTGCAGGCTGCTATCTGATCTCGGAGCCCCACCGCCACCCGGCATGAAAGCGGCAGGCGGAGCTGCTGTGTCTTGGGCCGGCGAGAACAGACAAGGAGGGATCTGCTGCTCTCACTCGGGTCCTCCCAACCATCATCATCGCAGTCCGCTATCGAACAGCACCCACGAACAAAGCTTCCCTACCTCGAAACCCACTCCGACCCATCCTACGATGTCTGAAGGCGCTGCCGGAGGAGGAATCTTTGGTGAGCTCACGTCCCGGCCATGTCCTCAGCTCGGCTCGCTGCTAGACCCAAGCCCAGATGGGTGACATCGTGCTGAGAGTTGACTCTGTATGTCTGTCTTCTGTGCAGGTATCCTCTGCACGACTGGACTGCAAACGTTCTGCAACGTGAGTGGGCTCGTTTGGGTCGCGGTGCACGTTCCCGCTCCCGTCCAGAAGACTGACTTGGCCTGTTGTCGTCCTCCGGTCCACAGACGAACCACGCCGGGAGTGGAAGCAAGTCCCGCCAGGCTGGATGCTGCCCGTCCAACTTCTGCGGTGCTGGCGAAGACGATGCGTTCGACCAGGCCGAGGCAAAGGACAAGGCTCGTAAGGAGAGGCTCGCAGCAGCGGCCGCCCAGACGACCCAGCCAAAGATGACACCAGCAATGTCGAGAACATCAGACGCAACAACAGCAGTAGACGGCACGTCGACGCCCAACCACAAGACGGGCGACTTTACGCCTCCAAAGACGGAGCTCGGACCCGTCAGCGAGGGAGGGCCCGCAGGAGAGGGCGTCGCCGGAGGGGGACTCGCATCGAGCCCTAACGTCCAGGGACTGCCCAAGTCGGACGCAGGAGGTGGCATCACGAGAGCGGAGCTTCAGGCGAGGTAGGACGCTGCCGTCTCGGACGGAGTGACCGTCGTCGGAGCCGGCCTTCCCTCGGGGACGGTTGCCTAAGCAGGCCGTTGTTCACGTTGCGGGTCCAGGCGGTCTGGACCGAGGAGGGATCATCTTCTACACTAGGAATCGCTTTCGCCCTACTTTATCTGCATATCATTAATCATCGCTCCTGTCCGAAGATCGCGCAGCCGAGAGAGGGTGGAGAAGGCCGGACGGATTCGAGCTCTCCTGCACCGCACCCCACCACCTCGAGCCCACCCTCTCTCGGGCGTCTTTACCTTCGCTAGCAAGCAAGATGGCTTCTCAGCCGACCCTCTACTCGACACTCAGCATAGCGGCCCCTGTCGTGCTGGTGTCTGTTCTTGCGTCGTCGTTCTTTACCGAGCGTGCGAGCTCTGAGCGAGCTCTCGACCGAAGCTCAACGTCAACGGATGAGCTCGTGCGACCCATCATATCATGCCTGCCTCACGCCCAGAGCCCAGCGCGCTGACTCTGGCCTCTTCGTCATCTTTCTGTTTCCTAGCCCACCCGGAAAGCGGGGCCGCCTCCGCGCCGTCTGCTGCTGCTGTGGCTGTTTGCTCTTGCCGGCTTCACCTCCCTCCTCCAGGGCGTCCTGCTCGTCGTCCCGGCCGTGATCGACAAGGCTTGGCCAGCCCAATGGGAGAGCACTGCAGTATGGATCGTGGCGGGTGTACTCGTGTGGAGTGCTGCTGCCGTGAGGGCCGAGTGGGAGATGGTCCTCGGCTTCGGAGGGACGACCAGGGGTTGGGTCAGGGGACTCTCTCTCGTCGGACTCGTCGCAGAGACAGCAGCAACAGTTCTGATGGTCTCGACACTCGGTGAGTAACCAGACTTGTTCCTGTGCGTATGCTTTGACCTATCGATGGCTCATCTCTGTTTCGGTTGCTCTACAGTTGACGGTCGATCCTCCACGAACCCCTCTGGCCAGGACCTCACCGTGACCGCCATCCTCGCCCTCACCCTCACCATCGTCCGACTCCTCCTCTTCGTCGCTCTCAACTTGGCCGTCTTTGTACCCGTTCCATCCCGTTCTCGACCCTCGTCAGCCGGCTCCTCGACCGAGACCCTGCTGGGAAGCGCGACCCCTGCATACGGCACCTTCCCCCCCGCCCCGGACGCCACCGCCGATCCAGTGAACGATGGCAAAGCACTACCAGCCGGCACGGAAGAGAAGCCGCAGACGTGGGGCTTCTTCTTTGCGAGGCTCAAAACGCTGGCGCCGTACCTGTGGCCGCAAGGGTCGCCCAGGTTGCAGGTGTTTGCCGTGCTCTGCATCATCATCATCATCGCCGGGCGATCGGTTAACGCTGCTACTCCGCTGGCACTCGGACGCGTAGTCGAAGATCTCACCACGGGAGATGGTGAGTCGATTCTTCACTCAGCTGCCGGCCGGCGCAGAATGCTGACGCTTCTTTCTCTTTTTGCAGCTCCCTGGAAGGCTTTCAGCATCTACGTCGCCCTTCGGTTTGCTTCCGGCTCGGGAGGTATCCTCGTAGTGCTGCAGTCAATGCTCTGGGGTGCGTCCCTGCTTCCGTCACCGTCCCGCTTTGTTGCTGTGCTCATGCGTCTCTTGCCTGTTTGCTTTTTTTTTAGCTCCTGTCATGCAGTCGAGCGACGCCAAGATGAGCCACAAGTGCTTCTCGCACCTCCTCAACCTGTCGCTGGCATGGCACACGAAGGTCCGTCTCCTGAGACCATGTCCTTCTGCGCTCCTGGAGACTGATGCCTTGCCACATACATCGTGGTCCGCCCGAGCAGAAGAAGACTGGAGAAGTCCTCCGGATCCTGGATCGAGGATCAGCCCTCAACAATTTGTTCCAGCTGATTTTGTTCAACATCCTCCCGGTCTTTTTCGACATCATCACCGCCCTGCTCATCTTCTACTTCAAGTTCGGACCCGCACTCGCGCTGCTCATCTTCGCCGTCATGGCCGCGTACGTCCTGGTCTTTTGATACCCTCCGTTCAGATTGCTCGGAGCCCTAGCTCATGCGCTTTGCTTCTTCGTACAGCTACGTTGTCGTTTCGTTCATCATGACGAGCTGGCGGACCAAGATCCGACGGGCGATGAACGAGCGTGACACGGCAACTCGAGGCATTGTGGCTGACGTGCTCATGGGATGGGAGACGGTCAAGGTGAGTCGGATAGACTTTGAGAGCTCTAAGCAGACGTAGCTGACGACATGGCCGCTTCTCCAGTACTTTGGAGCCGAGGACCGAGAGAACACGCGGTATCAGAACGCGATCGCCGAGTACCAGGTGCTCGAATTCAAGGTGGTCGGCTCGCTCAATCTGCTCAACCTGTGCCAGAACGCTATCATCTCGGTCGGCCTCACACTCGGATCGCTCATGGTCGCCAACCGGGTCGTCAACGGAGACGCCTCACCGGCAGAGTTTGTCGTGTTCATCTCGTACCTCGCCCAACTCTCGGGTCCGCTCAACAACCTTGGTCAGTAGTCGCGCCACGATATGCGACAGCTCTAGTCTGTCATCTCAAGACTGACTCGCCCTGGCATCACTCAGGCATGATCTACCGTCAGCTGAACCAGACGATGGTCGACTCGGAGAAGTTGCTCAAGCTCCTGAACGAAGAGCTCGAGATCGAGGACAAGCCCGACGCAACCGAGCTCATCGTCACCGACGGCGTCGTCGAGTTTGACAATGTCCGCTTTGCGTACGACACCCGGCTCGAGGCGCTCAAGGGCATCAGCTTCAAGATCCCCAAGGGCTCGTCCGTCGCACTGGTCGGCGAGTCTGGAAGTGGAAAGTCGACCATCCTCCGCCTGCTATACCGGTTCTACGAGATCACGTCCGGGACGATCAAGTGAGTCTCGTCTCCACTACCATGCCCTGCCGTTGTTGATCGCTGACGTTCTTCTCCCCTTATCATTTTTTCCGCAGGATCGACGGTCAGGACATCTCCAAGGTGACCCAGGCCTCCCTTCGTCGCGCCATCGGAGTCGTACCGCAGGACAGCGTGCTGTTCAACGAGTCGATCCGGTACAACATTGGCTACGGTCGCGAGGGCGCGACGGACGAGGAGATCGAGGAGTGCGCAAAGCAGGCTCAGCTGCACTCGAGGATCCTCACCTTCCCGGACGGGTACGATACGAAGGTAGGGGAGCGCGGTGTCAGGCTCAGTGGAGGAGAAAAGCAGAGGGTATCGATCGCGAGGACGATGCTCAAGAGGTACGTTCAGTGTCGCTTGCGTGAGAGCACGTCCGACGCTCAGACTGACCATTTTCTTCTTTCGTCCGTCCCTGCAGTCCTCCACTGCTTCTCTTGGACGAGGCCACGAGTGGTAAGCCCATCTTGCATGCTGAACGAGGTCGGGCGTAACTGACATGTCCTCACAGCCCTGGACACGAACACCGAGCGGGAGATCCAGACGTCGCTGAACGCGCTTCTTCAAGGCCGGACATCGCTTTCCATCGCTCATCGGTCAGTCTCGACCATGTATTTTCCCATCAACACGCTTACTGACCTGATTTATCCTTGTCTGTAGCTTGTCTACGATCGTCAACTCGGACATCATCCTCGTTCTCTCGAACGGAGAGATCGTCGAGTCTGGCTCGCACGCCGAGCTTGTTGCAGCGAAGGGCGTCTTTGCAGACTTGTGGGAGAAGCAGGTCGGTCTCACAAGTCTTCCCTCAGGTCCCTCAGCGTAACTCTTGACTGACGTGTCTCTCCTTTCGTGCGTTCGCAGATCACCTCCGAAGCAGAGCAACTAGCCGCCGCCGGCGTGCTGGTCGACGTTTCAGCGGACGAGCCTCCCTCGAGCTCATCGAGTTCTACAGCTGGTGGAGCGATCAAGAAGAACTAATATATCCTGTGCCTCTATGCATGCTGTCCGGACCAAAGCGCACGCCGTGGAGAGGACAAGGGAAAGAGTTGTGATTGAGACCGAGAGACCTCTGAGCCCTAACTCAGCGCCCTACCACTACACCATCAATGCTTTTCGTATCTGTGATGTACTTATCCGGTTTGGGCACGTCCAGAAGCCCCTGGTCAAGTTGAGGCCTTCCTTGGGACAGGTCCTGGATCCCGCGAGGCTCACTCGCCTGGAGCTCTCACTGTTGAGCTGCGCTCTTCCAGGTCAGGATCGTGAATTTAGTACCCATTGTTCTCTAGGTCTTGCACCCAATGAACGAGATGCCTCAGCAGAAGGCCTTGACCGGATCGACACCGAGGCGCTCGCGCCTCGGTACACGCTGAGTTTGGGCTGGTCCCTCCGCTGAAGGTGAGCTCAACCCAACCCAATACCTTCGCCCCAGCCCGCCCGTCCCCGTCGCCTCGTTCCCGGACTCGTTCCGTATCTCTCGGCCGTCCACCAGGATACCCGTTCCGGCTTGATCTGGACTTTGTCTCGTCGGCTCCATCCGAGGTCTGCAACGAACCAGCAAGCGCCTTCCTTGCTCGTCTAACCCCCTCTCGACGCAGGCAGCGCTTACGGTTGGACCTGCGATCTCCGCCGTGGTGAGGCCCTTCGATGGCCTTTCTCGAGTACTTGCAGGATGCTGCAACCAAGGAGACGCTGAGTGCTGCTCTCGGGTACGGGTCTATCTTCTGCTGGGTGAGTTGAGCTCGTTCCTCCGCTAGCCTCCCCTCCCAGGCGCTCGTCCGGTCTTCCGGACTTGCTATCGAGACGAAACTCGCTCTGACACTGGCGCGATGTTTCCCTTTCCTTGGACTGTAGCTGTTCGCGCAAACTCCTCAGGTGCTGGCCAACTATCGAGCCAAGAACTGCGATGGGCTCGCGTGAGTGACTCTTGCTTGTCCTGTCGGCCGACGAGCGTTGGGTCAGCTCGACAGCCAAAGAGCAGCTCCGAACGCTGACGACCATCTGGCCATTGTTTACAGTCTTCCTTTCCTGATGAACTGGATGGCCGGGGATCTGCTCAACTGCATCGGCTGCTTTCTGACGGACCAGCTCGAGTTCCAGGTGAGCTCGACTCGCGCCGTCTCTCAGCCCTGTCGGCTGTCGCACTCCTCTCACTGACCCCGAGGCCAATCCCTTCGCTCGTCTCTCGCTTGTCCCTTCCCAGAAATACCTCGCTCTGTACTTTTGCTTCGTGGACCTGGGTCTGCTCGGCCAGTTCTGGGCGTACTACAAGCCTTCGCCGCCCAAAGGACACAGTCACCACCATCACCACGACCGGAGCAAGCGATCCCTCATCTCGTCCACCTCGTCTTCGCCACGTCTCCTCTCGGCTTCCGTGCAGCACGGCAGCCACGCCGGGACATCGTCCGCCTCTCCGTCCGCGCACGCGCCCTCGACAAACAGACGCCGACACGGACGTATACCCGGCTCGTTCGAGGAAATGAGCGCTGCGGCAGCCAACGTTGCACGAGCAGCCGAGGCGGTTGCTGCGTCCAAGCGGGGAGGAGCAAGTGGATCCAAGGGAGGTAGCCGAAGCCGGAGCACAAAGAGGAAGGCTCCGTCAGGGACGCCGTCGATGGGCGGAGCGGCCCGTCTGGAAGACAGCGTCGCCAGTCTCGGAGGGGCTAGCATCCGATCAGACGCGTCGTATACTGCTGGATCAGCAGCTGATGGTTTGCCATGGAGTCCAAACGACTCGTCCAACTCTTCATCGCGGCACAACCTCGTCCAGCCTTCGCCCGGCACCTCGCCCGTCAGCACTCGTTCGCGGATGGCGTCCAACCCAGGCATCCACATCTCAAACTCGACCGCCTCCCTCGAATCCCAGTCCTCCTCAACCACGTCGCCGATCCTCGTTCAACGTCCACCTCGTCCAGAGAACCAGGATGACCACACTCCTACCGCATCCGAACGAGGACGCACCCTCACTCGTCCGCCACCGACGTTCGGTGTCCAGCCACCAACGCCCGAGAACCCAGCCGTCCTCGAAGACGCCATGGGTCATGCGAATCAGCGTGGAGGGTCTCAGCATCTCCCTCTGCGGCGGAGTGGGTCGAGGAGTCTGAGCGTAGCGAGGGGTGGAGGGAATGGAGGGCGGAGCACAGCTGGGGTGGTACTGATGAGTTTCGCCGGGCTCATTGGATTGGGTGGACTAGGGTCGACCTCCTCGGTGCTTCTGGGCAGGAGGGGTCAGGATCCCGCTGGGGTCGCCGTAGCAAGCCTTCCGTCCAGTATCGCGGGACGAGTCGTCTGGTCCGAGGGCAGCCTCACCCGCTCTCCTTTTGATCTCGCCTCGGCTCGACCAGCCGATATCCTTCTTGCCGATATCCTTCCGTCACCCTTGGCTGGAAGTCTCGTCGAGGACCCCGAGTCTTCACCCTGGGTCGACGCCTCCTTCCGCAAGCGCCCCGAGCACGACCCCGACGACCGTCCTGGCCGCAACCCTCACGGCTTCCCTGCTGGACCACCAGTCACCTGGGAGCGACTCATCGGACGCGTCTCCGCCTGGACATGTACCGTCCTCTACCTTACCTCTCGCATGCCTCAGATCTGGAAGAACGTCAGTCCCCACCGCTTCTTCCTTGACACACCTCCGTCACTCACTCATACTCATCCTCTCTGTCCTGTCTATCACGACCGCAGTTCACCCGCAAATCCACCGAAGGCCTCTCCCTCCTTCTGTTCGTCTTCGCCTTCCTCGGCAACGCCCTCTACGTCTCCTCCATCCTCCTCAACCCGCTTATCGACCAACCCCGTCCCGAATCAACCAACTTCATCCTCGAGTCCCTGCCCTATCTCCTCGGCTCGGGCGGAACCTTGCTCTTCGACACCTCGATCGTGATCCAGTTCTTCATCTATGGAGGCGCGAGACCGTTGCCGGAGGATGCGCCCCAGCCGTGGAGGAGGACGGCGAGCCATCCGGGACGGAGTAGGAGGGGTTATGCGGAGGATCTGGAGGCGGCGGATGCGGAGGGACAGCCGCTTTTGCTGGGAGGAGAGGGAGGGGCTGAGCCGAGACGGAGGACGAGAAGTACGAGTACGACGGCTGCGGGGGGACGGAGCCCGCTGCTGTTCACGACGTCGAAGAGTCGGTCGAGGAGTCAGAGTGGGATCCGGCCGAATGGGGAGGATGCGTTGGGGTTGAGGGGGATCGTGGGACCGGTTGAGGGGGTGGATGGGCTGCCTTATGTTGGGGAAGAGCAGCAGCAGCGGTTGCCGAGGTCGAGGGAGAGGACGGCGAGCAGTAGTGCGGGTGTGAGCGGGACGGGGCTGAGGGAGAGCGTGATCATGGAGGAGAGTGGGAGTGGGGGGTCTGGGTCGAGACGCGGGAGTGGGGAGGTCGAGGGAAAGTTGGTGGACGCTTAAGATTAGCATCACATCGCTGTTTCTTCCTTTTGTTTCACGTGTCTCTTTCATCGTTTGCGCTACGCCATACTCCACTTGTAGATGCCGGTCTTGCTTTTCCTTCTCTGTTCGTTTCGCACGTTGTGATCATGGTTTCGCTCTTTCCTTGCGTGCAGAGGTAAGGGAGAGAGAGACAGAGAGCATCGCATTTCCAAGGGTATACGATACGCAAAGAATATATCTAAAGGCCCTCCTGAGACAACAGAGGAGAGACCCAAAGGGGCGAAGAGGGCAAGGCAAAAGTAAGCAACGCTCAAAGCTTTGCGAGCTTGGCGCCGTTCTGAATCTGCTCCCTCGCCTCGGAGACCCTGCATTCGATCGGAAGATATGTCAGGGATGATCCGAAACGTGGAGAGACGGGGAAAGGGAACGTACATGGACTCGACGATCTCCTTGGCCGGGAGAACCTTGTGGATTGAGGCTGAAAGAAAGTGACCGCGAGTCAGCACTGGATCTTGAGGCAACTTCCGATGACAGAGAAGCGAAAGATTTACCGGCGGCAGATCCCATCAGCCACGGTCGTCCCTCGAGAGACTTCTCGGGGTGGGACTCGAGCTCTTTCTCATGCGGGAGGACACCGCTGCTCGTCAACTGCTTGATCTCGTCCATTCGGTCTAGAGGGCAGATGTACAACCGATTCGATCAGCCAAGCCTGACCAAGTGTGACTGGCGTCTCCAGTAACGATCGAAGACTCACTCTCGTTCCAGTTCTTGACGTAAGGGGTGTATCGGACTCGCAAAGGTCGTCCGGTCTTTTTGACGAGATCAGAGCCCGTCAGCCGAGTGCGCGTGTCTCGGCCGGCTGACAATGGATTAGACTCACGTAGATCAACGTTCGCTCAACATCATCGTAGCCAGCAGTCAGGATCAACTCCTTGTGCTTCGGAGGAGCGGAAGCCTCGGTGGCGGCAACGAATCGAGTTCCGACCCAGACGGCCTGAGCTCCCCACATGAGAGCAGCAGCGAGACCTCGTCCGTCGATAATGCCTCCAGCGGCGACAACGTAGACCGGCTCTCCAGTGAGAGGCGACTTCTTTCCCTTGACCGCGTCGACGCAAGCAGGGACGAGGATCGAGGTCGGGACATTTCCGGTGTGTCCTCCTCCCTCTCCTCCTTGACAGCAGATGATGTCGACACCGGCTTCGAGAGCGTAGGCGACGTGCTTGGGGTGGCCGACCATGTTCTGCAAGCGGACCAGGACAAGTCGAGGTCAGCGCGCGTGTTGAAGTCGAGATCGCTACTCCGCTCCGAAAGGATAGTATGTGTACCATGATAGGGATTTTTGCTATGAATTGACGGACCGAATGAATAAGCATCCAGCACGATGCGACAAATGCTTGAGCTGGAAGGACTCACCTTTGTGCAGCGCGTCGACGGCGGACTTGGGCGGCACTCCGATCGCGCAGACGAACAGGCTCGTCTTCTCCTCGATGATGACCTGGATCAGCTCATCGAGCTTGCCCTTCGTGTAGTCTGTTGATACAAAGTAGTTTCGGTCAGCACCTAAACCGTCAAGCCAGAGGAAAGGCTCTCCCACGCACCATAGTTGGTCTTCCTCGCGGTTCCGCCCGACGCCGTCTTGCTTCCTCCAGCGGCCGGGATCAGCAGATCGACTCCGAAGGGCAGGTCCGGCGACGCGAGGTTCTCCTTGATGTGCTTGATCTGGCGACGGAGGTTGTCGGGCGTGTAGCCTGCAAGGGAGAAGGAAACAGCGGTCAGGACAGGATGTTGACCTCCGGCTTCTTGCATCCCCGCCCTGAGCCGAGAGCGAGAAGGGCAGCTTTACTGACCGAGTCCTCCGATGACTCCGAGTCCTCCAGCATTGGAGACGGCAGCTGCGAGCTCGGGACCAGCCTGGAAAGCGGCAGTGCGTCACATACGAAGTCAGCTCAGGAGGACGAGGGGCGTCGCGAGGGGAGGAAGTCGAGCGCGGCGAGTGCGGGGTAGGGAGACCACTCACGGCGACGTTCATCCTGCGGGATCAAGCACAGCGATGTCAGTCAAGCACATGGTAGCGGAAGCCCTAGACTAGTCACTAACCCTGCGAGCATGACCGGGTGCTTGATGCCGACTGCAAGGGTGACGAGACGAGCCAGTAGGAGGGAGGCGCGCGAGGTCAGCTCATCCGTCTGGCTGGATCCATCGTCCGCTCGTGTCAGAGAGACGTACACATCTTGGTGATGGGAGTGGTAAGAGACATGGTGGACGAGAAGTGGGTGGGTGGGGTAGGGGTGAGAGTTCGATGGTGGGTGTATGGAGTGAGAGAAGACAGAGCTCAGGAGGAGCAGAGGTCAGACTCGCTCGGCTCAGGACGATAGCCGGGTCCCTGCGCATCTGCACCTGCCCTTGCCATCATCAGCCTATACCCAACCTGCCTGCCAATGCTTCCGTACGAGATCAGGTACAACCAGTGAAGATGCGATAGAGAAAGCGACGTTCGCGCCGGACCGAAGTATAGACAGAAAATTGGAAACAAGCAAAAGGAAAGGATGCAGAGTGGCCGCGTAGGGGCGACGAGGACAAGTGAGGATGCTAAGGACGACGCAAATCGCAAGTGGGGACGAGAGGGGAGATAGACAGAGAAGGAGCGACAAAATAAAGACGAGAGGCGATGATGAGCGATACCTAAAGACGTTGGGAAGCAACGAGATCGACGATGTCGGTGAAGATAGGGGGGCGAGAGAAGATGCGGAGCAAAGAGCTGGGGATCGAAGGTACACGGACCGGATGAATGATGCTGAGGATGAACGAGAGACGTGACGAGAACGGCAAGAGAAGGTGGAGTCGACCTATCGGAGCTTGATGGGCGCAGACGAGGGCATCAAGCCGCTGCGGAGAAGACAAGCAAACGTCAGTCCGAACACTATCGACAACTTTCTGATGTATGGCGGTGTACTGACAGCTGTCGAAGGAGGTCGTTTCCGGACTGGGAGCCTCGGATGGAAACGATGGACGATCGGCACGCCTCTTTGAGTCGGTTCTTCTCGGCGGGGTTGAGCTGTAAACGGCGGGTGTCAGAGCGAATCAGCACCCGCGTAGATGTCCTGAGAAGCGATTCCAGACTGACCATGGTCCAGAGGAACGAGATGTGACCCGGGCCAACGACGGCACCGGCAACCTCGACAATCTGAGGCGCATGTCCGTCATCGTTGACCGAAACGAGGCTGTCAACGTACGTCTCGATGCCAGGCCTGCCGAGCTCGAGCAGAGCGGATCGGAGGAATGAGATCCCGTGGTGACCGATGGCGACGGGCGAGGGCGACTCGAGGAGGGCGTTGAGGATGACCGGTCGGAGGCCGTTCGCCGGGTTCGAGAGGAGCTTGCTGATGAGGAAGCTGCAAACATTGCGTCCGGAGAACTCGGATCAGCGTCCGAAAAGGCACGCAGCTCGAAGCAGGCACAGAAGCGAGACTGACTGTCCCCATCCGCCGTTGGCGATCCGAGCGATGTTGAGCATGATCTCGTTCAGCACCGGCTCCTGCTACAGATTGGAAATGCACACACAGGTCAGCGATTGAATCTGGACTCGAGTTGAGATTTCGAATGATCGTTCACCATGTGCTCGAGGGCGGGCCAAGTCTCGAAGACCTGCTGGACAGAGATAGTGCCGTTCTCGGTCCCGGTCGCGCACTCGGCCCACTTGCCCTTCATCTCGGTGAGAACCCTGGAAGGGAGGAAGGCAAGCTCAGTCGAAGCCTAACTGAACAGACTCAGTCTCAGACTCACGTTTCAAAGACGTCCATCTCGCTCGCCTTCTTGCACGCGTCAAAGATCTGTGAGGGGAACGCTCGTCAGCGACCCAGCTCGAGTTAGGCAAGGAGAAGGCCGAGATAGACTCACAGCCTTCCACAGCCTCCTCGCTCCCGACTGGAACGTCTCAGCAACACCGAGCTTGACGAGATCAGGGATCAGAACAGCCTGCGAAGGGAGGCCGGATGACAGAGGGCGACGGTCAGCTCAACTGTTCGAGCGGAACTCGACAGCGGAATGTGATGGACCGACCCTGATGTCAGAGAACTCTGCCGTCTTGCACACGACGTGGGTCCCGTACTTGTCGTTGGAAAGCTTCAGGAGGTGATCCCTGGGCAACGACAAGTCGCCATGCGGTCAGTCTGCTAAATCGCACGCAAGGACGAGGCTTACGGGCAGACTAACCTGATGCCCTCGTAGACGTCCATTCTCGCCCTAGGTCCTCCACACTCGATCAACTGCTGCACGAGGTAGTTGCCGTTGCTGTGGCGCATAGAAGTGCAAGAAGTCAGTCTTCACGAGTTCGTGAGGGTGATTAGATCGGGGGGCATCTACTCACGCGGTCTGAGCGAGCCCGATGAGCTCAGCGAGAACGGCATCATGGACGACAGTCTCCATCGTCTGGCCCCTCAGCTGGTGCACCTTGGACTGGAGCGAAACCAGAGAGAGGCATCCAAGGTCAGCTTGAAGCCCTTTGGCGCGGTTAAGGATCGAGCGTCGGCCACTCACGATGAGGAAGTTGACCGCAAACTTGAGCGCGTGTCCCTCCTGAGCGGATCGCTGGGTTCGATGAGCGAGCGTCCAGGTGAGCGCTCGGTAGTCCTGAGGAAGCACCTGAGCAGGGTAGTCAAAAGAGGCACGGCGGTGAGTTCACGCTCAGGACAGATCACCGGGGGAAGTGGGACACGTACGAGAGAGTACGAGAAGCTCTGAGACAGGATCCGAGCAACGATCTCGGGGTGAGGCTCGTACATGGCCTGCAGAGGAGAGCGCATATAAGAGGTCAGCGTCCGTCCGCTGAGAGCTGAAGCGAGGACGAAGGCGGACGAACCTCTCCCGTGTCGCCGAGGACGCCCATCGCAATCTTGACGGCCGTCTCCATCGGCGTGCCAGGCTCGGTCCTGCTCTCTCGGAGATGGTGCTGGACGGTGAACGAGCTAAAGTCGTACTCGATCGGCTGCTGCTCGTCGGAGGGAGGAAAACGAAAAACAAAGGTGGGTACGTCAGCTCTCGGCCACATCGGACGACGCGGCCCTCCTTCCAGGGACGACACCTAGCGTATGGCAGCTCTCTCTGCCAGACAACCGACGCTGATAGACGAAGGGACTGACCTCGTTCTTCTGGTAGCGTTCCTTGAGGGAGAGGTTCTCGTCCCGGAGCTGCATCATCATCGCGCTCTGGTTGTTGAGTTTGGCTTCCATCTGCACACCACAACGACACCCACAGGCAGTCAGCGCCATGCCACTGATCGATGACCTTGGTCGCAAGCAAGAGCGAGGAGAGAAGAGAGAGGCGGGACGGACCTGCTTGATCTTTCTGGCGAGCATCTCGAGCGCAACGTCCTTGTTTGGCGGCACAGGACCGCCAGTCACCTTGTCGCTCAGAGAGACCTGCGAGCATAAGTAAGAAGAGGTAAGACGAGTTCAGTCAGTTGGGTTGAAGGGGTGACGAGCGGGATCTTAGTAGAGAAGTGGGGTCCATGACTACCAGGAACGAGGGTGAGCGAGGCGCGAGATGACCCACCTGCGAGAACGCGGACACAAGAGAAGGTCGCCGGTCGTAGGTGTCCCAGTGGTTGATTACATCGTCCGACGGGTCGTAGATGCTGGTGTGGAGGGCGTTCATCGTCGGGGAGGAACGGTCGATGGTGGGTAGGTTGAGATTCGGGCGAGGTGGAGATGGGTTGGGTCGATATTCGGGGCGGAGATGAAGGCGAGAGACGAGATCACAAAGAGCACCGGCCGATGCTGGACCGGATGCTGTGCTGAAATGCGAGAACGGGACTGGGGAGGTGTGCGGAAGGAGAGCAGCGTCAGAAGGAAGAGTTGGTTGGGAGGCAAGAAGCTCGGAGACTGTCGGCCTCCCCTTTTGAGAATGCGCAGGCAAAGGGCAAGACTGGAGAGGGACCCCCAAAGCGAGGAGAGGGGTCGCTTTGGGCTGGCTGAATGAACGTGAAAGGAAGCAGCCGTGCCTGACCGTGCATGGATCAAGTACCCTCTGAAGGCGCCGTCCGCTCACGGACATGAGCCAAGGTACCTCCTCCCTTGCAAGGCCAAACAGACAGTCCTCTACCGGGAGGAGATTGTGCTTGCGAGACTTGTAATACTGAGCTGAATGTTCATGACCTTGTGGAACTCATGGGGTCGACGCTAGGGAGGGCTCTGCGTCGTTCTCGAGCTCAACAATCGAGGTCGGTCGTCTGCCGCGCTGAGCTCGCACCCAAACAGCTTCCCTCCCCTCTCGACTCGTCCACTTTTCTTCCCGAGCGCGTCTAGGCCGCCGTCTGCTGGTTGCGAGATGGCTCCTGGCACCCCTCGGTTTGATCCGATCTCGAAGCCTGTCATCAGTGGGCCTGTACCGACGCTAAAGTCGTTCGCCAGCCGAGGTGAGCTCACCACCGCGCCGGCCTCCTCTTCCTCGCCTGCTGTCGAGCTCACCCCTCAACCTCTGCCTCTTGCTCGTCCAGTCGTGTCATCGCACATAGCAGGTGAGCCGTCTCTATCATCATCCTCCCTCTCCAATCAAGAGCTGACGATGGACCTTCCTCCTCTATAGGGCTTTCTGACATTGGTGACGTGCCGTACTCGCTCGCTCAACCGTTCCTGGCCGCCTGCTCGGCCGTCCAGCTCGGAGACATCGAGCTAAAGTCACCCGTGAGCAGATCACCCTTATATACCTGCCGCTCGCCTCCATTTCCGCACCTCTTCTTCCTCTCCAGTGCGCAAACTGACCTGGCGCATCCTGTGCCTGGCCCCTCTCGTTCGCCGTTGGCAGCACATCCGACGCGAGTCTCGCGAGCTCTGGAAGGCCCACACCCTCCGCGACTTCTTTGAGGTCAGGATCCCGTACGACAAGAACGAAATGAAGGAACCAAGAAACTGGAGAAAGGTCTACATCGTAAGCACATATAGGGCGCATTCCGATCGACGGACGTCGCGTCGTCGCTGACCGGCTTGACCCGCGCGTCCTTTGACTAGGCCGCCCACGAGGCTCGTCAGCAAAAGGAGGCCGACGGCAGAGCGCGACTCAAGGACAGCTACAAGGCTCTCGAGGACAAGCGGCAAGAGAGGAAGGTCGTGTATGATCCGCGCATCCGAGGCGAGCCAAAGAAGTCTGCGTCGAGCGGTGAGTCCAGACCATCACCTGACATCTTCTCCATCCTCGGTCTTGCTGATCATCGTCTTCCGTCTAGGCTGGTCCTCATCGGGGTCCTCGAGAGGTCCGTCCAATACGATCATGTCCAAGGTCCGCGGGCAGACGAGTCACTACGCAAAGACGTTCAAGACGCCCGTATCGCGTCCGGCTCCGAAACGATTTCCTCAGCCAGCCAACGGTACTGTCATCGCAACCTCGTCCACCAGACCTGCTCCTTCGGGCATCCGAGCAGCCCTCGCAAACGTCCCTCCGAGGCGGGTGTCCTCGTCAGCACCTTCAGCTGCGCCACAAGCGCCATCACCCCCGTCGTCGACCATTTCTTCCGCGGCCGGCTCGTCATCTGAACGGTCAACCACGGTCAAGCCATCGCTTTTGACCATCCCCGTACCTCGACCGACGACATCAACTTCCTCTATCCTCCAAGCTCTTCCACCCCCGCTCTCGTACCGCGCACCATCGACTGCGTCTGTGCTGCCGGGCGGCTCGTCGTTCGTGGACATGAAGTCACATCCCATCGATCCCTACGAGCGGTTCGTCATCTCGTCCGCACGCTCGAAGGCCGCCGAACGCGAGCGAGTCGTTCCGCAAGGGACCTTCATCCCCGCGTCGGCCAGAGACGAGGGCAGGCCCAAAGTCGCGGCTGTCAATTTCTTCGGCAAGGGAGTCGCAGGAGGTACCAAGCTGCCTCCGCCGAAAGCAGTCGTCAAGGTCTACACGAAGTCGGTCGTCGTTCCGACCGGAACGAATGGAGGAAAGTCAACGCCACAGTCGTCGCCGCCAGCCCAGCACCTCGCCCATCTAAAGCGGACCGATCCCGCTCGTGCCTGTCCAGCTAGTCTACCCCTTTCGACCAGTGGCACGAAGGCATCTCCAGTCGTGGAGACGCTCGAGGGAGGATCAAAACCCGATGCAGCGAGCCTCGGCGGAGGGCCGTCCGTACTATCCCTTCCAAAGCGGAAGGAGAGCACGATGTTCATACCGGCCAAGCGGAAGAAGACTGTACACTAGGATCAACTACCGACTACACATCAAGGTCAGTGCTCTTTGGCTCGCGGGGATCAGTCTCTCGTCCGGGCCTCGCTCACGTCCGTGCTCATTCTCTCGCTATATCTCAGTCCTCGTCCCTCAAAACAGGACCCTGGACCGGCATCAGAGCTATCATTCAGCCGCTAAGCAATGCTTGAGGCCGGCAGACGTTCAGCCGCGTTTGCGGTGAAGCCTTCAGCTCCGCTCGATTGGCGAAGCCGTTACAGGTGAGCACACCTTCTCTACCTAGCCCCCGCCCCTGAAGTTTCGCAACCCAAGGTTGTCTCTGACCTTGATCTCGATTGTATCTCAGGGCAGACCTCTAAGGTCCATGCGATCTAGCTGAACCGGCTTAATTTCGCCCATCTCGCCCACGACAGGACGCGCCACACGATCAGCCCTGCGTCCGACCGTGACGCATCAGCTCGCGACCCTCGGAGTCCGGCATCCCCGCTGCGACTATACGATGCTCTGCTACTCTTCAAAGTGTCACCTTAACGTTCGGACGCCCACTGTCGAGAGCTATATCGGGTCCCGAACCCGCGGCGGTGGGGCCGAGGGACACTGTTTTTGGACACCTCGGACGTGACATCGCTTGTTTTCCCTTTCGCAGCTCAGGTCTGTTCGTGCCTCCAACGTCCATCCCGCACTTCTTGTCTTACTTTCGTGTCTTGTTGGCGCCGTCTTGTCCCTCAGCCCTTCGCCCAGGGTACGTCCGCTGGGATTGGGATGGCCGGAGGATCGGACGCGCCCGACTTCGTTGAGCTCGCGTCCTTTCTCTCTCCGAGCTTCTCAGCCTTTCCGCTTCAGCCGATGCTGACCTTTCTTCACTTGCTCGACCAGTTTCAAATCGTCTCGCATACACAGCTCTACCTTCATCTCGCCTCCATCACCTGTGCGATCTCATCATGTCGCCCTCCCTGCTCGCCCTCCTCGTGCCGACCGCAGCGCTGCTGCTCGCCCCGACCGCACGCGCCCAGGTGACTGCAACGGGTACTATGGTGAGCTCGCTTCCTTTCCTCCACAAAGCTCAAGATGCCTCTCGCTTCCTGCCGAGATATGTCTGCGCAAACTGTTATCCGACTAGGCGCAGCTGCCCTGGCCTCGGTCGGACTGCGTCTTCTTCCCGTCCGCTCGTGCTGATCCCGCCCATTCTCCGGTTCTCCATGCTACAGGGTGTCACCAACCCTCCTGCGGCTACGTTGGGAGTGTACAACCAGACGGGAGACGCTCGTCTGCTCTCGCTCAACTCGTACGATGACTTGTGAGTTCGCTCAGCTCACTCCAATCCTTGGCTCCATCCTCACAAAGGGGAAGCTGACCACGTCGTCTTCCCAAACCCCTCTCGACAGCTGTATCTTTTCGCCGATGGAGAAGGGAGACACGATCGGAGATACCGAGGAGACCCAGGTCGCTGTGAGTCCAGGCTCGAGAGATCTGCAACGACATTGGACGCTCTGCTGCTGTCGACGTACTGACGAAGTACCTTGCATCCGCGCTCGCAGTGGTGCACAAGTAAGTCCTTGTCAGTCTCACCGACGCTTTGTATCACTCGCACTGACTATGGTCTCCTCTGTTTGTCGTAGAGCCGCGCAACAACGCTCGAGTGATCCCGGACGGAACCATCACCGGCGTGCACTTTGTAAAGACGCCCCTCTACGTCCAGGTCTCGGGCTACGGAGACCTCACCAAGCTCAACATTGCTGCCGGAGACGAGGGAGGAGAGCTCGACCCTCACGGCGCGACTGGAAACGGAAACGTCAGTCTTCGTTCGCTCGATATCAGCCGCCCGTGTGTGCTGACCGTGACGCTTTCCCGTACAGCCCGTCGGAGGAAACGTCACCTCAAACGTCTCTGGTCAGGATGTCTCGTACGAGGAGGTCAGTCTGCGCCCTGCCTTCCCCGTCGGTTGCGATTTCAGATGCTGATTGAGCCCATCTGCCTCTCTTGCAGTGGATGAACTACGTCTCATACGACCAGTTCTGCCTCAGAATCTGCACCGCCGAGAACTCGACCTACTCTGCCGCCGAAGAGTGCCAGCACACGTTTGACCTGATGGGCTGGTGCGTAGCTTCTCTCACCTTCTGGCTTCTGCTGTACTGACAACGTCTCGCTTCGTCTTTGAATCAGTGACTGGGTCATGCCTGGGACTCTCGTTCAGAGTCAGTCCATTCCTTCTTCCTCGTGTGAGAAGCGGACCAGACCCTGACCTGTTCACTACCTCTTCTGCGTGTGCCCAGACGAGTTCACCTCGTGCGACGCCGACGCCGCCTACCCCCCCGGGGTCTACCCCATCGGCGGAGCTGGATCAGGTACCACCTCGACCTTCGCTCAGCGATACACCGGCACCTATTCGAACGCACAGACCACCGCCGCGTTCACTATCGGAGTGACCGTCACGCCCTCGACGGCCTTCTCCACGCCGGCTTCGTCCAACTGCCAGACGGTGAGTCTCCCTCGACTTCGGGACGTGACTCGTTCCGTTCAGGCTCGATGGGACCACTGATCCTGTTTCTGGTCGCCTGGATCAGTACTCGACCATCTCCAACGGACTCACCAATCTCGCCGCTGCCGGGACTGCCTCCGCCTCTGTCAACTCTGGCGCATCCGCTGCCATGTCGACAGGAGCCGTCGCTTCTGCCTCAGCCAAGGCTTCTTCGGGTGCGCTCTTTTGCCCTTCCTCTCTCCCCCCAACCGTGCGTCTGACGCTAACGACCTTCGCCTGTCTCGACTCAAAGGTACAGCCAAGACGACTGGCACCACCGCCAAGACGTCTGGCACGGCCAAAGCGACCGCTGGCAACGCGAACGCAAACGCTAGCGCCTCGTCCTCGGCCATCGCGAAGTCGCACGCGTCGCGATCGGTCGGGTCTGCCGGATTCCCTCTGCTCGCAGTCGGGCTCACTGTTGGTGCTGGAGTCCTGGGAGCCGGGGCGCTGTTCTTGTAGATAAGCGGCTATGGTCTCCTGCTTCGGTCGCTTGATGTCGGTTTCGTGTGGATCCGCTTTGCGTTCAACTGCCCTCGTTTCTCAGCTGCGTCCTGCATGCCGACGTGCTCTTGGCTGTGCTTCGTCTTCTCTCTGTACACGCACTCGTTTGCGACCTTATCAGCTCAAATCGCTGCTACAGAGCCCGATTTATGGACATTTCGTCGTCACTCGCCTCGAGACTCGTGAGACGCGACCCTTCTCCCCGACGGACTGAGAGAGTTGCGTCCTCCCTTCGGCCGACGACACCATTTGCCGCAAGCTTGACCTCCGACCATGGCGTCCAGCTCTCGGCCTCTTCCCTCGCCTCACACCAAGCACCTGCCCGTCATCGTAAGGTCCGCGTCCTTCCCTCCAGTTGACGAGCTCATCCAAGCTCACGTTGAGCTCACGCGCCCTTCTTCTCGACTTCGCTCTTCGCAGGACTACCCGCTCACGCCGTCGGTCTCGCTCTCCCTAGCTCAGTCAAACACGAACGAGTTTGCAACTACTGGCACGACGCTCTGGTTGTCCGGTCAGGTCAGTAGCATCCCAGCTTTGGTAGCTCGCAAGCAGGCGGAACCTCAAAGCTCACCCTTTTGCCTCCCTTCTCGTTTTCTGTCCAGGTTCTGTCCGCCTACCTCCTCGACACCTACGACAAAGGCAAGGGCAAAGCTAACGTCGGCAAGCGATGCATCGAACTAGGTAGCGGAGTCGGACTCGTCGGGTTCGTCTTCTGTTCCCTCTTCCTCCACGCCCTGCCAGTGTCTCATTCCCTCACCGACTCTTCACCCCCACTGACCTCGCATCCCATCTCACCCTGCCAGGCTCACCCTCTCCCACCTCTCCTTCACCACCCTCGTCACCGACGTCCCGTTCATCCTCTCCTCTGTCCTCCTCCCCAACCTCCGTCGGAACGCCTCCCTCTCTCTCCCCGCTGCTCCTCTACACGCAAGAGAGCTAGACTGGACGGTCCCTTCCTCTCAATGGGACTGGTCCTCCTCCAGCGGCGGTACGGGGACGTCAGTGACCTCCTCCTGGACCGACCCCTCCCTCCTCCCCTCCGAGCAAAGCTCGGACACCGACCCCATCCAACCGCCACTCGATCTCATCCTGACGACGGATACTCTCTACACCCCCGCTCTCCTCCCACACCTGCTCAACACCCTCCGCGACTTATCCATCGCATCCGGCAGTCCGCCGATCCTCCTAGCGCTAGAGAGGCGGGACTCGGACCTGATCGATCAGGCGTTGGCGAAGGCGAGGGAGGAAGGGTTCGAGTGCAAGATGGTCAGTAAAGGCCGGGTGGGGAAGAGTGTGGAGCGGTGGTTGGGGTGGGAGAGGGAGGAATGGGAGGGGGTGGAGGTTTGGAGGTGGCGATGGAAGAGCGAGGGGGGGAGAGGGGGAGAGGGGGAATGACGGATGGGCATTGCGCGATACCGAGGACTCAGAGGGCAGGAGAGAAAGAGAGAGAGAGGTCGTCATAGGGCATAGCAGGGTTGTCAAAGAGAGAGAGAGAGAGAGAGAGAGAGAATGGGAACTAGGCTCGGTCCCTGAGGATCTTGTTGAGTCCCTCCCTCTGCTTGCAGTTCTCGAGCGCGAAGCTCTTTGCCAGCCCCTCGAGCTCGTCCATCGACAAGTCTTTGAAGTAGGCAGCAAATTCGCCGTAGAGCTCCTCCGAGACGAGGATGTTTCGTACGAGTCGGCCGACGTGGGTCGAGACGCTCCACATCTGCATCGAGGGAAACAGGTACAGGTGAAGTACAGAAGCAAAACGGGCGTGGGTGTCAGCCTCGCGTTCGTTGCAGGCATAGGAAAGGATGGGCGGAAGGGGTGAGATACGTACAGGAGGGTACCTCTTCTGGATGCTCGGCACGTTCTCGACCAGCCAGTCCTCGAGAGGCTGGAACACGTGCTGCACCGTCGACAGATCCGTCCCCCACTCGTCCGCAGCGAGCCTCTTCTTCTTGGCCAGGAAAGGCTTGAGCAGCTTCATGTACGGCGACTCGAGATCGGTGTGGACCATGCCCTGCAAGCCGTTTCGCGATCATGTCAGCGACGGGGACACAAAGCCGGTCGATTAAGTGGCCAACTCGCCTGAAAGCCGACGTCCTGCCCCCCCAACAAGCCCCCAGACATGTCAGCGACGGATACATAGCGGGTCGATCAAGTGGTCGACTGACCTTGTACAGCCAAATCGTCCACGAGGAACGGGCCTCGGTGTAAATGTCGAGCTGGTCGCGGAGGACCATGTAGCGAGACTCGTTCGTCTTCTCCCAGTCGGGTCCGTCGGTAGGGTTGGCGTAGACAGGGCCGAACTCGCCTGGACAGTCGGAGGGGATAGGACTGAAGTGAGTAGACGTGGGGAGGATGCGAGAGCGGGAAGAGAAAGCGGACTGACCGTTCCACTGCGGTCCGTTGTGCGAGACCATAAACTCGACCTTCCTCTGGTACGACTTCTTGAGCTTGGCCTTCTGGTCCTCGGTCGCCTCGTATCCTCCTCCGGCAGGGAACCCGTAGTTCGAGTAGTCGTGGTACGCGTATACCGAGTTCGGCAGCGGCTTGGTGAAGTGGGAGAAGTCGGCCGCCCAAGTGTTTCCGTCGATGAAGAGAATGTGGTCCGGGTCGATCGATCGGATGTCCTTCTCGCACCGGTCGTACCATGCGACGACTCGGGTGTGCTCCGGGTCGGTAGGCTCGTTGAGGATGTTGTAGCCGGCGATCCAGGTGTTTCCCTTGTATCGTCGGGCGATCTCCTTCCACAGGTTGCACGCTCGGGTCTGGAAGTCGCGATACTCCCAGAAGAGGGCTCGGTGGACTCCCGTGTCGGCGTGCCAGTCGATGTTTTGACCTGATCGGTCAACAGTGAAGACAGCGTCAGAACTGGGACATCAAACGCGCGCCCCTC
>BTPH01000002.1:205514-374647 GCA_036245725.1 Mrakia hoshinonis
CTCCTCGCGACCGTGTGTGTAGACTCACCTCCTGGTGCAGCGTGTAGATCGGGAATACAGAAGACGTTGTTCGCTCCGCAAAGATTGACGCATCTCTCGAGCCACTGGAAGCCCTCCTCCTTCCAAACTCCAGGCTCGTCGTCCGACTCAAAGTGGCGGTAGTTGAAAGGGATTCGGATCGCGTTCAGGCCGAGCTGAGACAAAGACACCAGGTAGATCAGCATCTCCGAGTCGAGGGCCAAAGTTACGCGACGGACTGACCGAGGCGAAGAAGGCGGCATCGGATTCGGTGAAGAAGTGGTGGAGGAAGTTGTTGAAGTAGTGGTCGTACTTCTCCTGGCCCATGACAGACTTGAGCGACCGTCGCATGCCGTCCTCGTGCCCGGGGTATCCAGTCTACAGCAAAACCGAACAACACGACGCGGTCAGCCCAGCTCGCCGTCAGTCAGACTGCCGCACGTAGCACGTACGATAAAGTTCTCCATGTTGAGCCATCCTCCGAGACCTGCGCCCTTGAGGATGACCTCCTCTCCCTTCTCGTTGACAATCTGGTTGCCTGTGGAGCGGGCATCGGAAAGGAGAGGGACGAGGTCAAACGAGGGACGTGAGCTCGAGCTGTTTGAGTTGCGAGCTCGCGCAGCTCCGATCCCCACGCGGACCGGCATCCCAACGGGTGCGGAAAAGAGAACGTACCCTTGACCTCTGCAAGACAAGGAGACAGAAAAGCAGTCAGTATCAAGGGCGAAGATCCGGTGCAGGAGGGCGATGGACGCACTGAGGACACCTCCAGGGTAGGGAGCCGGCGCGGGGGGGACTTGGATCTGGAAGGCGGGCCTGCAGAGGTCAAACGCGAGCTCGTCAATCAAGCCAGCAGGTCGAAGGAAAGACAGATCAGACTGACATGCTGCGATGAGGTACGAGATGGTGGTTTAGTGTCAAGGCCTAGCATGGTGACCTGCTGAGCACGATGGAGGTCCTGGAAGCCGGTCCGCGCAACCGATGTTTCTCCGCGGCTGCCTCGCGCACAAAGGAGCATCCATCGACAGGCATTACCCCCGAGTGCCGAGTGGAGGATCCTCGTAGGACCGTATAAAGGCAATGGCCGGCTCGGGTGGGGTAGGGAAAGGTGAGAAAGGGCGAGCTCGTTGTGTGGTTCGCCTGGACCGTCGGTCATCTCCTGTTCTTCCCGACTATCCTGCGGGAGAAGACATCAGGCTGCTCAAGGCGGAGGGCGAAGGCGTTGAAGTCATGGGTAAGGAGATGAGACTGAGCATCACGTTGGTGACCATCGCTCACTGGAGCGAAAGAACGACGGTGTGGGTCGAAGAACGAGCAAGGGCGCGGAAAGGGCAGGGAGGGGAGAAGGTCGAAAGCGGAGACAGACTAAGAGTATGACGAGCGGATGTAAGGGTCAAAGCAAAGGATCTCAGGGAACGAGAGACAAGTAGGAATTGACGAACTATCTACAGACGAAACGACGAGAGCACAGCACCTCCAGCCTAGCCCCTGCCCCAGGTTCCGTCGGTCCAGCTCTCCCCCAGTGACGAGTCCCCAACGCCAGCAGGTCTCTCGTGGACCCACGAGTCGCCCAGGTTGGACGTTGTGCTGGCCTCCATCGAGCTCGGCACAGACTCGGTGTCGCTCGACGAGTCGGTCGCGGCCGGCTTGGCAGCAACCGCAGAGGTCGACTGGCGCTGCGACGCAGCCAGACCAGCCGCTCGGGCAGCGTCAGTCTGGACTGGGCGAGCGGCGGACGGGTTGGGAGGGAGGGTCGCAGGTGGCGGAGAGGCGCGTCGGAGGAGAAGGTTGAGCAGGGGCGTGGGGATGAGCGAGGGCAGGAAGGCGTACGTCCATGCTGAGAAGTAGCAAAAGGGAGGAAGAGATCAGTCAGATAGACGCATGCGTACGTTTGGAAATACGGCGGGAAGCGACACTCACATCCAGCTCCGACTCTGATCTGCCCAAAGGTTCCGCTCGCACCGACATGTCCGACTCCTCTCCTGGCCCATCCACCGAGAACACCGAAGCCGAGCACCCTCCTGGCCCCACGGAGGTGGCTGCCTCCGGCAGTGAGAGTCTCCATCATAGCCCGCTCGAGGACCTCGAACCCGCTCCAGACTCTCCTGCCTCCGACCCAGCTGCGGAGCCACCCCGACCACCTTTGGCCGAGCACTTGGACCCCCTTGGCTATTCCCTCCCTCCACTCAACCTGGGCCCTTCGCTTTGCGTCGACAAAGCCAAGGTCGACGACCTCGACTCGAACGCCGCACGGCTTCTCGCCGTCAAACGTGTTGGCAGCTGCCGCCGAGATCTCTGTCGCGAGCGTCTTGAACGCCGTTCGGACGGCATCGTTCGTCACCTTCGGGTTCGTCAGACCAGGTCCGGCCAGTGCACCAACGGCGGGCAGGAAGACGACGACTTTCTTGAGGACCGTCTCGGTCGCGAATGTCTTCCTCCTCGCGAGCGCAGCCTTGTCGGTCGATCCGCCTCGGAGATGGGTGGGGATGACTGAGGACGGAAGGGGCTCGAACAGCTTGGGGAGCAGGTTGGTGACAATGGCAAGAGGTGTAACAAGGGGAGCTTGGAGGGAGAGAGGCGCTTTGGCTGGGGCGAGGGCGAGGAGGGAGATGACGGAGGTGATGGTCGGCGTTTGCGCCGAGGAGGACTGGTACGGATCCCCCGGAGAGCCGAGCGGGAACTTGAGCGTGAGCACCCCTTGGAGTGACGCGAGGAATGGATCCACTGAGGACGCCTCGCCGGCATCCAGGACGATGGCTCGCACAAAGCCGTGTGCGGCTCGCTCGAGCGCGGTCGAGGCGGCGGATGTCGACACCGAGGCGACCACGATGAACCCTTGGCTCTCGCTGTGTACAGATACGTGAGGATAACCTCGAAGTCAGCAGGTAGCTTAGGGTCGCTTGCGGTCGGTTCGACACGTACAGGAAGAGTGCGAGCGGGAATCCGAGCGGGGATGCGTCGGCGCCGAGGAGCACTGGAACGGGTCACCCGGTGTCAGCTCGTCTTTTTGACACTTCGCTTGCCCTCGCTTGGCTGGAAGCAGCTATTGAGATGTGATGACTCACCTACGACCTCGAGCCTGTGTCCATCCCTGGTGAGCGGCCTGCAGAAGGAAGCGGAGATGGACGACGGACATGATCAGCTGACATGCCTCCGGCTCCCCCGCACGCCCAGCTCCTCCGCCCTGTCTCTCCACCGTGCCGACGTACCTCTGCGCCGCCTTCCTCTCATCCTCCCTCTCCCTCCTGAGCTGAACAATCTTGCTGCTCATCTCGTATCCGCCCTTGCTGACGTTCCTCCAGAGGTCGGCTCGCCTCGTCGGCCCCAGGCCGACCCAGGCGACTCCCGCCCCGGTGAGAGCGAGCGCCGTCCCACCGACAGCGTACGGGTGGGCTCGCACAAAGCGCTCGACGCTCTCAGTGTAGGTAGGAGGAGGTGGAGGAGGCGTGTAGAGGGTAGGTGAAGGGGCCGGTCCTCCAAGGCCGAAGAACGAGGTTGTGGTGGAAGCGGCAGACGAGAGCAGCGAGGGTGAGGTCGGGTCCGACGAGTTGGATGTAGAGGTAAAGATGACATTCTTTGCGATGACCCAGTTGTCCTCTGTGACATAGAAAGGGAGGTACGCATAGGCGCGAGTTCAGCCAAAGGCGACGGCCAGCTCGTGTGCCCCAGGCCGGGGAGGAGCACGAGCCGAGCTTGCGGCAACGACAGCACTCACGGACTTGATCACTAGCGACCTGGACGACGCTAGACACCTCCCAGATGGCGTCGGCTACAGGCCCAGGAAGTCTGCGGATGTAGTCGTCAAACGAGCTCATGGCCGAGGAAAGAGAGATGATGGCGGTTTAGGACGCCCGAGGGAACACCTCAGCGCGACGGAAGCTCACCCGCTGCCGAGGCTCCGCTCTCCAAGTTTCCCTTGCTGCGCGGCATGGTCTTACTACACGACAACCACTTGGTAAGCTTTACACGATCATGGTAGGCGCTGATAAGAAGGGGGTTATAGACTGAACAAGTCGAGAAGGTAAAGGAAGGAAGGCACAGCATCTAAGCCTGAACAAGCTCTGCCTCCTCTGCGGCCGCCCTCTCCCTCTCGTCCGCCTCGACAATCATCGCCATCGCCGCAGCATCGATCGGCGCAGAGTCCAGCTCGGGGACGAGCTCCATTCCGAGGACGACGCTGGCGAGTCCCCAGCTGGACGAGCCGACGCGCGCACCTCCAATGGCCTCCCGGACGGCGAACGCTTCTCGAGACGAGTCGGATGCCGGGTCGACCGCAAGGGGGTTTGGATCAAGTGTGCTGAATGGTGTGAAGGATGGCAGGTCCGAGATCCGGCTGATGGTCGCACGGGTCGGTTGCGTGACAAGTCGGACTGTGAGCGAAAAAGTCAGAGTCGGTGTCAGTGAACCGATTGCGGTCGAACCGGCAAGACGCCCAAAGAGAGAAGACTCGGAAGCTCACCATGAGGGATGTGAGTGTGAGGATCGTAGACCCCGACTGGAGGACCGACACGCTTCCTCTTCTTTGATGCCGCTGCGATGGCGGCATCTTCAGCGCCCTCCATCTCGACATCGCCGGAAAGGCCTGGCGTGGCTCGAGCCGAGTTGATGTTGCTGGTCGACCCTCCGAGTGGCGAAGGAGCGTAGCCTGCCGGCGAGTTGACGGACGCGTTGAAGGCCTCCCTCTCCTTCCCCTTGCGCGACGGCAACCCGCCTCCGTTGACTCCAGCCGGCTTGTCCTCGCTCGCCTCGGCCCCTTCCACCCTTGCTGCTTCCCTGTCCCTCTCCCTCTCGTAGTAGAAGCCGTCCTTGATCCTGCCGAGTCGGTCCTGCCTCTCCTTTGCGAGTTCGCGGTTCTTCTCGACGACGCCCCTTGCGTACTCGAGCATCCAGTTCTCGGGCGTGAGTCCGTTGCGGATGAGCATCTGCTTCTTGTTGCCCTGGCCGGCGTCGACGAACGGGTCGATCATGCCCGCGCCGGCAAAGTGGGTCGTCGGTCCTCCGACGGTGTAGAACGGCATGTGCTTCTCGATCCGGCCTCCGGTTCCAGCGCCACTCAGATCTTGGTTCGCCGTCAGGGCACGGTCCGAGAGCGGAAGCGCAGGGTCTGGCAGGTCGCCAACGAGCGACCCTGGCTCGATCCCTTTGGCGACGCAGTCGACGCGGGCCTTCTCCTCGTAGTAGTCGTCCGTCACCCATCGAGCGTCTGACGCGCAGAAACGACGAACATGATCAGCTGCGGTCGTCGCTCAGCCAGCGAAGAGTACTCACTTTTGAGCATCTTGGCTCCCTGGAGCTTGAAGCAGTTTCGGGCGGCGATCATGGTGACGGATCTCGTCTTGAGCGTCGTGGACAGGCGGCCAACGTCAATCAGGTGCTCCTTCTCGACCCCTGAGAGGGTGAGCTTGACGAGCTCCTTGTTCCGACGGAAAAAGTACAGAGAGTCACGGTATCCGCACGTTCGTGCGGCGTCGATGGACAGGACTGTCGTAAGGAACGATAAAAAGGAGGTCAGGATTGGGTTGACCTCGAGAGGGAGTCGAGAGCTGAGCACGCACTGTAGACCTTCTCGGGGTCAGGACGGTAAGGAGAGCAGAACGAGTGCGCCTTGTACTCGCGACCTATGTGGTAAGATTGAGCGGTCCATGTCCGTCAGTACAAAGCAAGCTGATCGCGAGCCAGGGCAGAAGGGCAGACTGACCTCCGAGCAGGATCCCGTGTGAGGTGATCTTTGTGTCACCCTTCTCGTCGTCCTCGAGGACGAGCTCGTCGGATGTGTAGGTGTACTCCTTTCCGTTGACGGTCCTGAGCGATGTCCTCGGCCCTCCCTCGCCATCGTCCTGTCGTGATGGCACGCGATCAACGGGGAACAAGTCAGCTGCCGAGCTAGCATCTGGCGTCTGTACTGCTGCCGTACTGGCACCCTACGAGACCGACCGTCTTTCGATCTCAGGCAGGCAGGAATAGAAGGAGGTCGGGCTCACGCCTTCGTCGTCGCTTGGGTCATCTCCCGTCAATGGCCGTCGCTGAAGCTCCCTCAACCTCGCCGCCGTTCCAGCCCTCCCTCGTGGCCGACCTCGAGCCCTGCCGCTTCCTCTCGGCCTTCCTCGGGGTCCTCCTCTAGCTCTGGTGGATCCTCGGGATGCGCGGCTCCCTCTCGGGCGACCTCGTGGGCGACCTCGGGTGGTCGGGTTGGCTGATGAACGGTTGGGACGGAACCCGACCGACGAGTCAGAGTCATCCTGCAGCAATCAAACGAGCAAGCACAATCATCAAGGGCGTCAGGATCAGTCACGAAACCTTGTATCCTACCTTCGGAGGATGGATGGGCGTGCTCGAGCGCCATCCGGGGCTGACGAGAGCTCGGACGAGGGAGGCGAGGGTGAGCTCACCATCAGTTCGCCGTCTCCTTCCTCTTCCTCCTCCTCCTCTTCTTCAGATCTAGACCCAGAGTGCGACCTGCGATCCTCCTCGTGGTCCTCCTCGCCATCCGAGGGTATGTAGGACCCAACGCGTCCTCCGTCTGTTTCGGTGCGGTTCGCGCGCGAGAGGGAGGGAGGAAACGTGAGCTCGACGCAACGCAGACGGCCAAGATGGGCACCCTACGCACCTGGGTCAGCCGCTCCGTCTCGGTTTCGTGTGGAGCGTGTGGTCATTTGCAGAGACGAGAGGTGAATTGGTCCCTCTGTCGAGTGCCTGGGTGGGCTTGGGCGGGGATGCGAGTGGCAGATGGAGGGCAGGCGGTCGAACCGGCGGACGCGAGGCGAGGTCGAGTTTCAACTTCGCTCCCCTCCAGACGGCCACCCTCTCCCCTCGCCACCCTCGTACACCCGTCTCGCGCGGATCTCGAGCTCATCCGAGCTTAACCTAGCTCGCCTCTGGTCGCGTCTGGTCGAGTAACGTGCAAGGATGTCGTCGCTCGAGTCGAAGCTGCACGCGTATGCGCTCGGTCTGCCTGGCCAGGTGAGCTCCTCGTCTGCCCGACCTTCGGGTCTTGAGTGTGCAATATGCTGGCTGACCCGAGTCCATGTCTCCCCTGCCTCAGCTTATGGGTCAGGCTGATCTGATCAAGCACTTCCCGCAAGTCGCTCTGGATGCGATCACGTCGTCGATCAACAAGCTGTCAAAGAAGGTCCGTCGAGCTCACCGCTTGCTCGCCCCGCCCTCCTGGTCGCTCGACCGTCGCCGTACGAGGCTGACCACCCCTCGCTTCATGTTTGGTCCTCGTTTATCAGAACCTGATCAAGACGATGGACATGGGTGCCAAGGGGAT
Source organism: Mrakia hoshinonis (assembly GCA_036245725.1). Classification (NCBI taxonomy): domain Eukaryota; kingdom Fungi; phylum Basidiomycota; class Tremellomycetes; order Cystofilobasidiales; family Mrakiaceae; genus Mrakia; species Mrakia hoshinonis. The sequence goes on from BTPH01000002.1 coordinate 212,803, forward strand.
CAAGTGGAAGGCCGTCACAAAGAGCGAGGCAAAGAAGTCAGTCCACACCTCCCGAGCTCACCGCAGACACGCCAGGCTCGCAACGCGCGTGACACTGACCTGGCGTGCTTGCTCAGGATGGGAGCACTCGATGATGACGAGGGCATGGTCTACAAGGTCATCGAAGCAGCCGGAAATGAGGGTATGTCGATTCGTCCAATCTGCAAGCTCGAGTCACCAAGCGGATGAGCTGACCACTCTCGCGACTTGCTCCTCGTCTCCGCCCGTGCGCTCGACCCGCAGGTATCTGGACGAAGTTTATCAAGACCCAGACCAACCTCCACCAGACGGTCATCAACAAGGTCCTCAAGGCACTAGAGTCAAAGAACGAGGTCAAGAGCGTAAAGAGCGTAAAGGTACGTCCTGAGCGGGGTCGACTCACACCCAGACTGGTCGGATCTTGTTGCTGACCATCTTTGGACCTTTCCTTCACATTTGGCAGTACCCGACTCGAAAGCTGTACATGCTGTTCAACCTGACTCCGTCCGTCGAGCTCACCGGAGGGCCGTGGTTCACCGACAACGAACTCGACACCGAGTTCATCCGCCAACTCCTCAACGCCGTCCTCACCTTCATCAAGGGTCGCTCATTCCCAAAACAGAAGGGCATGACCACCGCCCTCTTCCCAGTCTCGCACACGTCCGCGTACCCGACCGCCGCCCAGATTGCCAACTGGATCAAGAAGGCAAACATCACCCCGACCGAGCTCGACGTCTCCCACATCAACACCCTCCTCGCCGTGCTCGAGTACGACGGAGAGATCCAAGCCCTGCCCGCCTCGTCCTCGTACGACGAGGACAGTCGTGGAGGCAGGGTCGTCAACGCTGCTGCCGCGTCCAAGCGGAAGAAGAAGGGGGGCGACAGCGACAGCGATGACTCGGAGGAGGAGAGGAGAAAGGAGGAGAAGGCCGCAAAGAAGCGACGCGAGGACAAGAAGAAGAAGATCGAGAAGGAGAAGAAGAAGGCCGAGGCGAAGCGACGGCGGAGAAAGGAGGAGAAGCGGAGAAAGAGGAAGAAGAAGTCAAAGGGGAGCGACTCGGACGTCAGCATGAGCGGCAGCGACAGCTCGAGCGGAGGGTCCTCGGACGACGACAGCGACAGTGGGTCAGACAGCAGTGATGACGGCAAGCGATCAAAGTGAGTCGTGTCCCTCGCCTCACCTCGATGCCAGAGCGGGAGTGGTTGAGCTGACGGTATCTTCGCCTTCACGCCCAGATCTAGATCGAGGTCAAGATCGCGGTCGAAGTCTGTGTCATCCCGGTCATCCAAGAAGTCGTCAAAGTCCAAGTCGAGGTCGAAATCGAAACGATCGTCCGCCTCGTCCTCTGACGACTCGGACTCCGGCTCCGACTCGGACTCTGGCTCGGACTCCGACTCTGGATCATCCTCATCCTCGTCACCCAGGAAGAAGTCATCGTCCTCAAGATCCAAAAAGTCGAACGGCAAGTCTTCCAAGAAGAAGTCATCCAAAGGCTCTGACGACGACTCGGCGAGCGGCTCGGGATCTGAATCGGACGAGGACGCCAAGAAGTCAAAGAAGAAGAAGAAGGCTGGTCTCAAGAGGATCGAGGTTGAGCTGTCTGGTGATGATGGCGCGAGTGGAAGCGGGAGCGGGACGGACGAAGAGGAGGCGAAGCGGAGGCGGAAGAAGAAGAAGGACAAGGAGCGCGAGCGCGAGTCAAAGTCGGCCAAGGGCAAGGAGAAGGAGAAGCCGGCAGAGAGCGAGGACGACATCATGGACTTCGACGACGAGGAGTTGGCTCTCGTTTACAGAGCGAGTGAGTCTGCGACCTCTGCCTCTGGGATCTTGCAGAGACTGCCGACTGACCCCGTCAACCCTCTTCTCTGGACTCAGTCAAACCCGAGAAGGTCTCACTAGGATGGACCGAGGCTCCCTGTGGTCGATGTCCTCTGTTCACGTTCTGCAAGGAGGGCGGACCGGTGGAACCGGACGGTTGCGTCTGTGAGTCTACGCTCTGCCAACGTCGCTACTAGACTTCACGAGACTGACTTTCTCGGCTCTTTCATCTGCGCATGTCAACAGACTACTCGAAATGGCTCGAGCAGACGTACGGCGACATCTAGCGCGTTACCGAGGGGAGTCGCGTCATGCTTCTCGGTCCGGTGCCGGGTCGGGTGCGTATAGGAGGGCGGAGTTGAAGAAGCAAGACTTGCCAGACAGCTGGGCAACGTGCTATGAACCTAATGATGTATCCGTTTTTCATGACCTTCTTGTCTCGATCGCGAACGTGGCCGCGGAGGCAGGGAGCCGATCTTTGGACGCGCCGGGAGTCGTGTCCTGACTTCGCTCGTCCCTCCGTCTTTGAGCTCCAACGTACGACCCTCCTTCTCGGCCCTTTGCCTCTGTTGAGTCTTGCCGCTTCCTCGTCCGCCTCAGTCGTCGACCACCTTCTCTGTCAAGGTACGTTTGGTTCCGCTTACCTCCCAGGACGGCAGCTGTCGAGCGAGATGGAGGGCGAGGAGGGACCGGGCAGTCGGCGAGCTCAACCGCAGAGGGGCATCCGCCAGCAGACTCTGCAGGCTCGGGCCGTTGCTCTGTGGCATCGTATCAACAGTTGGCTGACAATGTCTCATCTCTGATGGCGTGTCTTCTTCTGTACAGCGCTCTCTGTGGTGGTACCTGCTTCGGCGTTGTTCCCGTTGGACGTGTCGATTCCTTCCCTGCTGAGCTCGCCCGCGTGAGCTCGTCCAGCCAACTTCGCCCTCCCACCAGTCTCGAGCCGGTTCCGACCTCGTGAACGATACGCTGCGATGAGCAAGTCTATCCAGTCGTCTCCGTCGCTTGGCTCTGTCCATCACCGTCGGTCGTCGTCCAAGGATCACGGCCCGTCGAGCTCACCTCCGTCCAACGGGCTCGGCATCACTGAGGGTCCTAAAGACCACGACGACCACAACCACGACCATCACACTCACTCGCACTCTCACCAAGGCCACTCGCATTCGAATCACTCGCATGGAGATCACAACGGTCACCACCATCACTCACCGCCCTCGACGACCGTCACCCTGCCGCCGACGACCCCGACATCAGCTCAGCGCTTCTCGCCCCAGCCTCCCAGGTCGCCCTACATCCCGCTCCACTCGCCTGTCCGGCCGACAGATCCCTCACTGGACGAGGACGAGGTGGGCAACTACAGCGAGTCGATGGACGACCTCCCTCCGCTGCCGTCGACACCGTCAAAGCAGAGCTCGTCCTCGTTCGCAGGCCCACCGCCAGCAGCGTCGTCTGCCGCAGAGGAGAGGAAACGTCACAGCAGGATTCACTCGCGGAATCTGTCCGTCTTCTTCCCTCGGCCGGGCCAGGGAGGAGGAGGACCCGACGATGGCGCGCAGGAGGTCGAGGCGCCCGTGACCGAGATTGGGTTCGCAGGCAGGATGGGTCAGCCGCCGCAGGGGAGGGACCCCCGGAACGGAGGGTTCAGGTTTGGGAATGCGACGATGGCTGGGTCGAGCGGTCCTAGTACCAACGGGATGAACGGAGCGGAGGGAGGAGAGCCAGCAGGAGGAAAGGTGACAGGGAGACGAGGGCACCATGTGAGTACAGCTGCCTCATCTTGCTTGGGTCGACAGACTCGTGCAACAATCTCAGAGTGTTTGGGGTGCTCTATCGCGAAGGCAGGTGCTCCATCGCGTAGGCGCGTTGCTGACTTGCTGGGTCTCCTCCGGCTGTGTTCTTCAGCACAAGCACTCGCTGTCGCACAACTTCTTCTCGTTCATGGACCCGTCTCAAACGAACCCGGCCCTCGCGGTACCGTCTCAAACGCCTACATCGCAAGAGTGGTCCCCCATCTCTCCCTTCACACCTTCCGCCCCGGACCCGTTGTTCCCGTCCGACCCCTCGTCGTCCTTCCCCAAGGCAGCGCCCGACGCCGGTCGGTCGTCCTCCAAACATCTTCCTTCTCCATCTCAACTATCTCAACAACCGACAACGTTCCTCGGATCGCTCGCAATGAGTTCCCTTCCGGTCAAGGCGATGGCCATGTTCGCCGTGCTGCAATTCGCCCTCGGAGCCAGTCTGTGGGTCGACGGCCAGGCAGGCGGGAGTGTCTCAGTCGCAGGATTGGGATACCTGGTAGTGTTTGACTCGTTGGGAGTGATGGGCATGGTCGGAGGGAAGGTGATGGACATCAGTGGCGGGAGTGCGAGCACGTTCAGGTTTCCGTTCGGGTGAGTCGGACGCGCCGCTCTTTGCTGGCTTGTGGTCGAGACTGACTTCGACCCATCAACACTTCAGGAACCATCGGATGGAGACCTTGATCCTGTTCGTGCAGGCGATCTTCCTGCTGTTTTCGTCGGTGTACATCTGCAAAGAGTCGATCGAGCATGTCCTCCTCCTCGGACACCACCACGAGGACGACTTCTTCGAGTGCGTATCGCGCTCTCGAATTTTTCCCCTTGTTCTACGCTGACCTTGCCTCTCGTCTCTGCCGCAGGATGGTGCTTCCAAACACGCTGCTGGCTTTTGCCTTTGCGTCCGCCCTCTTCTCGGCTCTCGTCATGAAGAACCATGCGAAGCTCGTAGAAGGTCAGTACCCAGCCGGTTATGGACCTCGTTCCTCTCGGTATGTATCGTTTCTGACTCCGAACCCTTCTTCATTTCAGCCGTCGGGTCTCAGATCATGGCGCCCACCGTCCTCCCTCCTCGCTACCGGTCTTCCCTTCCATCCGTGATGATGGATCGTCTACTCAGCCTCATCAGCAACCCCTACTCGCTCTCGGTCCTTGCATGCACGGGCGCTCTTCTCTTTGGCGGTCTGACTCTTCCATCGTGAGTTCAAAGTCGATCTTGGCGTGAGAGCGCCGTAGCTGATGGCGAGTATCCCTTCATCTCACTTTGCAGCGGCGCCTTCTCAAACCTTGACAAGGCTGTCGCCATCCTGGAGACAGTCTTGACGTTCTACATCTCGTACCCGGCATCGGTCGCCTTTGGCCGGGTCCTTCTCCAAACTGCACCTCCGGAACGGGCTGTCCAGATGATCAATCTCAACAAGTCGCTCCGAGAGGTCGAGGCTCACCCGCTTGTCGTCTATCTGCCAGTGAGCTTACAATTTTACGTCTGTCAACCGTCTATGTGCGTCATCTGACATATCGTCTGCCTTTTTCTGCATTAGCCCCCGCACGTCTGGCGGATCCACCATCACCAGGCCTCGACCGTCCTCCCTACGCCGTCAAAGAACCTTCAAACGCCCGACAGTCCGTTCAGCGCGGGCGGACGGCTGCGACCTCAATCTCCGATGTCGGTGATCAACGCCGCCAACGCGTCCTCGGCCGCCTCCTCGTCTCTCCTGATTGTCACGCTAGTCGTACATGTCCGCACAGACGCCAACGATCAGAACATCCTTGGTCAGTCCCACCTGCCTTTTGCACTCCAGTCATGCTAAACATGAAAACATGAGTCGCTGACCTCGTCCCTCCTCCACTGCTCATACGCAGACGTGACCAAGTTCGCCTACGACCGCTGCGCAGGAGCCGTCGGGGCGAGTCGGTTGGGACGCAACACATCTGGAGCGGGAGAGTTGACCGTCGAGGTCAAGAGGGGTGCTCCGGACTGGACGGAACGCTGAGCGTCCCACAGTGGCCAGGAGGGAAAGGGGGAGTCTCTCATCTTCTTCAGACCACATCAGCACGGCTGGGAGGACGGGTCTTTTGGTTTTCACATCTATGCATACGCTCGTTCGTTTTTTTTTTTTCCTCTGGGTTCGTTCCTGTTTTGAGAGCGCGGGAAGAGCAGAAGCTGCTGGTTGCGCATGTAGGACAGGAGGTACGTGGGAACAAAACTTTCAGACACTACCCTCTTCCTCTTCCCTTCTAAACCCTCTTCGTTCGATACAAGGGTTTCAAAGCAAAAGACTAGAACCATGACTGATCCTGATAGCTAATGCTGATGCTGATGCTGTACAAACCCCTCACCACCTCGCCCTCGGTGCCCCCCTATCCCTCTCCCGCTCCCAGTCCCGATCCAACTCCCTGTCCCGATCACCCCTCTCCCATTCGCGTGCGTACTGATCCCTTCCACCTGGCTCCCTCTCCCGGCTATACCCGTATGTCTGTTCCCTCTCCCACGCACCAGCCGCCTCGCGCTCAAACCCATACGAAGCCGCCTGCTGACGAGGTGGGGACCGTGACCTCGCTCGCCGGTCGTAGTCGTAGTCGTAGTCGACGTATCGCCGATCCCGAGGTGGCGAGGGCGGGCGACGGTCCCACTGTCTCGTCGAAGACGCTGACGGCGAGGCTGCTACGCGATCGTACGAGGCGGACGGACGAGCATGGTCGTACGACGACGATGACGGGGGAGCGTAGCGGTCTCGGTCCCAGGTGTCGACGCTTCGAGCAGTAGAGTTTGAGGAGGTGGCAGAGGGATGGACCCATGCCCTGTCGGGACGAGTGAAGCTCGAGGCAGATGGAGCGTGATGCTGTCGATCAGCAGGCGGATAGTCGGGTATGGGGGACCATCGCCGAGCTTGCGCAGTGTTGAGCGACGGATGGTCTCGATATATGGGCACCTGTGGCGGCGGAGGAGGAGGCGAAGGCGGTCGACCGGGAGGTGGTGGGGGTGGTGGCGAGTTTTGAGGTGGTGGCGGCGCAGGAGCGTCCACCGAGCGTGGCACGAAGTTGGCTGCCCTCTCTTGGGCCAGCTGTGTTGCCGTCTTTGGCCCTGTTTGCGTCGGCTGGAGTGTACGAAACGTGAACGGCACACTCGGCAACGTCTGTCCGCTTCCGCTGCTCGGTTTGGGTTCAGCGAGGCTGGAAGGCACTGTGCGGACTCCTCGAGAGAGTTCCTCCCAGATACGCTTGCGACGGGCGTCCTCGTCTTCGGCTTCCTCGATGGGCGGCAGGAGAACAGGATTGGCGACCGACCAGACGGGCAGGAGTTGGGACGAGAACGAACTGGTCGGGTAGGTCGCCCACCGGATTGGAGGGCCAGACGGAGCGGCAGGCTCGGATGGGATCGTGCCCGACGAAGAGGTGGCGGAAGACGAAGAGGCCGAGTCGTCATCGCCCAGTTCGCTTCCTTCTGGCGTGCGGAGGGGAGAAAGCAGGGACGTCGCGCCGTAGACCTGCAGCGGAGGTTCGTCGTCCTCTGCCGTCGGTCCAAGGATCGCCTCTCTGGGTGGCTGGATCCGTAGACGAGCCTTCTCTCTCGGGTCTGAGTGGATCACGCAAAGACAATGCTTTAGCTTAGGCGCGCTCGAAAGATATCATAGCCGAGACGGACCTGTATGACACGACCACCCTGGCGGGTACCCCCACTTCGCCATGCCGCTCCAGATCCAGCTTCCGACCTCGCTGACACTCGTCCCAGGACCTTCAGCTTGACCATCGTGGCTCAGTGCGACCTTGAGCTCGTCCGACAGCTGGCCGGGCTGGTAGCGGTCGAGCAAGGCGATCATCTCGGCTTCCTGCACGTCGGCGTCCCAGAACCGACCGGTGAAGCCCTTGTAGCGCTCCTCCTTCTCCTCGTCCTCATCGGAAGACGGATACTCGGGCTCGTTCGCGACGGCCAGCTGCTCACGTAGAGCTTCGGCGGCGAACGCTTCTTGCTGTTGCTTCTTGAGCGTCTCGTGTAGCTTCTGACCGGCGTTGATCGCATGTCGGTCGCGTGGGCGGGGACACTCGGTCAATTTGTGGTCCGGCGAGGAGCAGTTCCAGCAGAGACTGTCGGTAGGGAAAGGGCGTCAGTCAGAGGCAGTAGCCCTGCGAAAGACGAGGCGACTCACTGAGGTACGCGGAAAGCCCGAGTGTCGCCTTTGTGTTTCCTCTTCCGCCCTCTCTTCTCCCCGGCTTCGACCTCGATAGCGTCCTCGCCAGCTCCGAGTACCGCCAACCGACCGCGTTTCGCTCCCCCCGCCCGGTCGTACGCGAGGGTCGAACTGCCCGGGATGCCCTTCTTCTTCCCACGTGTCTTCTTTGCTTCCATGATCCACCGGTATCCAAACTGGTCCTCCTCTGTATCCGATCCGTGGTGCTGATCCTCGTGTCCCGTTCCGATCTTGTCGACGACCCAGCCGAGATCGAACTGGACCTCCCCATCCTCGACTTCAGCCTCGACCTCTGGCTCGTCCTCGCTCTCGTCGTAGGGCAAGATCATCTCCTTGGCGCCGACGACCTGAATGGAGAACGAGCTGAACGTGTCGGCGATCATCTGCGCGTAGGCGTCCTCCTCGTCGACGGAGAGCAGGCATTGCGACTCGATCGACCGGAACGGCTCCTGGGTAGAGTCGAGAGCGAAGAAGACACGACCGAGTGGAAGTCTCCAGGGTGGGGTAGCCTTCTTTTTATGTCGCGTTCGTACCCAGACGGGTGAGGGCGAGCGGCAGGTGGGTGGTGGCGATGCAGAAGGAGGTTTGGGACTGGGTAGGACGGGGGATCGTGAGGCGAAAGGTGAGCGTTCAAGTCGTGATGTCGAGGCCAAAGAAGGTAGTCTTGAAGGATGTGATGTCGATGTGGGTCTGGTAGGGTTGCGTTGTGGCGAGGAGAGAAGATCGGACACGTCGGAGACATCGGACGAGGACGACCGGTTCGAGCAAGCATCATCGGCGTCTGCACGACAGAGAGAGGAGAGGACAAGAGCTGTCAGTATGGCATACGATGAAAGCTGATCAGAAAGGTGCAACGGACCTAGGACGACTTTGGCCCTTGCTGACCGTCGTTCTGGTCCGGTCTCCAGGCCTGCAGAAGCTTCTCCAGCGCTTGATCGTCGATCCTGTGCTTCATGACCCGACCCACTCCGTCCATGTGAAGGACCTAGTGCAGAGAGAGAGCGCATATAGCCTGGTCAGACGCGCTGCTGAGCTCGACGCGTGTAGGAAGTGAACGTTGGGTCGAGAGGACTGACTGGGATGTCGTAGTGGTACATGCGTCGCCATTTTTTGCGTTCTCGTGCAGCCTCAGCCTCCTCGCCGTCTACCTTGCGGATGTTGAACAGCTGAAGGTCGAACGGGACCTAGGAAGGGCGTCGGGCAGTCCGGTCAGCTGATGAGCTCGCGCTTCCTGGGCTGGACCATCTCCGTGGCTCAGTGTGTGGACTGACCCTCTGTCTGACGATCTCTAGCTGCTCCTTGGCGACAGTGCAGAGCGAGCACTCGATTCCACCAGTAAACAGGGTCAGACGAGGGAGGATCGGCTTTGTCATTCGTCGGTGTTGGACGACGACCGAGCTCGGATCGTCGGCAAGGGGGTCAGCTCGAGGCGTTGAGGTCACCTCTCATTTTCAGAAGGGAACACTCGAGCTCACCCGGTCGCTCCAACCACCCACCCTTCGTTCCATCTTTTCCCACCATGTCCGACTCTACGCCCGTTGACACTACCCCTACCCCTATCAAGCTCAAGTCCAAGGTCGTCAAGGAGGAGAAGAAGACCGAGGACAAGTCAATCTCCAACGACGTGTGAGCACCCCGTCTCCTCCCGTCCAGACCTCGCATCACACGACCACGCTCGCTTCGGCCGACTGGCTGAGCTGGCTTGAGCTTCCCCATGCGCATATACTGACCTGTCTTTCTGACTATACCCTGCGTGCGTTTGTGTGATGACGTAGTCTTACCAAGTACCAGACTGCGTCGACCATACTTGGGTGCGTTCAGCTCGACCATCTGTCCGACCTGTCGCCTGGCCGCTGACCGTCGGCCTTCCTGCGCTTCTTCAGAGGTGTCATTGCCAAGCTCATTCCCCAGATTGAGGAGGGCAAGGCCATCATTGACCTCTGCATCGAGTGAGTGCACGCATCGAGCTGTCTCTGCCGTCCTTCCATCGCCCTGCTGACCCTGCTCTGCCCTCTCGCGCCTGACGCTCGCGCTTCTCAGGGGAGACCGTCTGATTGAGGAGGGAGTCAAGACTGTGTACAACAAGAAGCCGACCGCCGAGAAGGGAAAGACCGCCGTCGCCATCACCAAGGGTATGTCCAGCCGGGTCCTCGTTGCTCAGCCTCTGCCTGCTCAAGCCGACCCCGGGTTTGGCCTGGGCCAACAGTCTGAGCTGTCGCTGACGTATCGAGTCTTGTTCTTGCTGCAGGTATCGCTTTCCCGACCTCGCTCTCGGTCAACAACGTTGTTTCGCACTTCTCCCCCCTCGTCTCGGACACCGAGGTCCCCAAGCTCGCGAACGGAGACGTCGTCAAGCTCCAGATTGGAGTCCACATCGACGGAGTGAGTCTATGCTTTCGAATCAATCCGGCTGTGGTCACTCGAGTCGCTGTGATGGGCGGAGTGAGCTCGACAGTCGAAGGATGGAAGCTGACCTTGCCGCCTCGCTTCTCCAGTACGCCTCTGTTCACGCCGAGACCATTGTCATTGGAGCCACTGAGTCTGCCCCTGCCGACGCCCGAAAGGCCGACGTTGTCGAGGCTGCCTACCAGGCCGCCCAGGCCGCTGTACGTACCCTCCAGCCCGCCCAAAGTCGTCCAACCTGAAGCTCATCGCAGCCGTGTCCTTGCTCTTTCTCCACAGATGCGACTCGTCAAGCCCGCCGGAAAGACGTACGACGTCACCGAGGGAGTCGGAAAGGTTGCCAAGGAGTTTGGATGCGCGCCCGTCGAGGGTCAGCTCTCTTGCCAGCACCTGCAGAACCAGCCGGACGGCCCCAAGCGAATCATCCTCAACCCCTCGCCTGACCAGCGACGGGACGAGCACATGAAGACGTTCGAGGAGGGAGAGGTCTACGGAGTCGACGTCCTCATCGCGTCCACCGAGGACGGCAAGGCCCGGTCCGAGGAGGCCCGAACGACCATCTACAAGAAGTCGGACATTGTCTACCAGCTCAAGATGAAGACCTCGCGAACCGTGTTTGCCGAGATCAAGCAGAAGGCCGGCGCGTTCCCGTTCACGCTCCGCTCGCTCGAGGACGAGAAGCGCGCGCGCATGGGAGTCCAGGAGGCGACCCAGCACGGCCTCCTCGCGCCCTACGACGTCGTCCACTCAGAGAAGGGCACGTTCGTCGCCCAGTTCTTCTTTACGATCGCGCTCCTGCCGGCTGGACCGTTGATCATCTCGCCGACGCCCGTGTGGTACAAGCCCGAGAAGGTCAAGTCGGAGAAGAAGGTCGAGGATGAGGAGCTCAAGACGCTGATCGCGTCCAAGCTTCGAGTGGACAAGAAGAAGGCCAAGAAGGACGCAAAGAAGGCCGAGGGAGGAGCCGAGGGAGAGAAGAAGACCGAGTAAACCTCAAAAATGGACAACAGAAGGGAAGAGGGAAGATCTTGATGTCTGCTTGTGTAATGTCCTTCGCGTCCGAGAAGTTTACCGTCTGCGAGCGCTTTCTTGCTGATTCTAGTCCTCTGGCCCGAACGGAAGTACTTCCAGCTCGATGATAGAGAGCTTCATTTGACGTAGCGGTACAACATGACATCTCCTTGCTTGCGCTCGCCTCGCCTCGCATCGCGTCGCATCGCCCGACCTGCCCATCTAGACTCCAAGCTGGTCCATCACAGCCTGCCGAATCCTCCGCTCGTACTCCTGTATCCACGCGCGAAGGAACACTTAACTTTATCAGCCGCAGGCTCCAGCCTGGGGAGATGGAGTGGACTGCAGGACGCACAGCATGGTCCTCTCGATACAGTTTACAGCAGTCGATGTTGGCTCCGCTCTCTACATTGGGCTCTATGAGAAGTCAGACGTTCAGCGCGTCCGTCAGTACATCCACGTACGCTGAAGAGCAGGAGACAGCGATGGACTGCAACTCACCAGCCAGCATGGAGATGACGGACAGCAGAACCTTCTCGACGCTCTGCACGGGCGACCATCGCTCGGACGACGTCTCGTACTGATTCGGGTCATCTCCTGGTGCGTGGAGGATCGAGATACAGACTTCGCCGTTGGCGTAGACTAAGGGGATGATGGGGTGGGCGTCAGTGAAGGCCTGAGCGAGGGCAGTCTTGTTCATGAGGGTCCTGGGCTGATAAAGGAACAATAGGCGAAAAGGAAAAGCGACATACCGTTCGGATGGAGGATGGGCGGGTCGAACTTCATCTTGAACGGCAGGAGAGGGTAGTCGGACGGCTGCAGGGCACAGCGGAACGGGGCAGCAGATCAGTGATGTGTGCGACGCGTCGAATGTGCAAGGGCGAAAGTTGGAGGAAATACATACGAAGGAAAGTTTGGCAACGAAGATGCCACCCTCCTGTGTGCGCCAGAGACAGTCAGAGAACAAGCGGAGAATGGGCGGCCTGGGTGGTCAGCTCGAGCGCCGCGGACGTGCTGATACGCGAGCGATGAGGTCTGGACGTACGAAGGGCGTGTCTTCTGGTCCATGGATGAGTGCTTCCCACTCGAAGAAGTTGGACTGAAGCAGACGACAAAGACACGGCCAGGGAATGTGAGCTCAGGAGGGACCAAGATGAGCTCATCAGCCGAGACGAGGGACGAGCATCACCTCCGTTATCGGGCCTACAGACACAAAGACGAATCAGCATCTCGCACAGGAGAAGCTCAGTCTCGGCAGACTGCTCACCTGCTGTGAAGAGACCCTCTGGTGCACCTAATGGGGCGGAACACGAGACGAAAGCGGTGAGTGAGCTGTCACTCTCGGCATCCCCTGGTCCTCGTGCCGTGGGTCTAGCCGCGGTCGGTCACCTCTTCGTGGTAAGGGCTGACTCACCTGAGCTAGTGAGCTGCTGGTACTCTCGCATGAGGCGCCTGAGGGCTGTCGAGGATTGCTGTTTCGAGTTCATGTTGGCCGATGGGGGATGACCGGAGGAGCGGTCGGGCCAAAGCGAGCTTGAGCTTCCTTCATGTCCGGGCCCTCGAGCACACCTCAGCTCCCACCACCCACCCAGAGGAGAGAGCGTCGCCTTGGATCTCGTTTCTCGTGCACAGAAGAGGATCGCCCATCTCCTCTTTGGATCTCCCTCCACCCATCTTGACCGGCGCGTCCTGTGCCCAGGCCGACCCGACCTCGCGCCCCTGGCTGCCCTCGCAGTCCTCGTCCCTTTCCCCACGGTCCTGTCGCCCCCTCTCCTCAATCGCGCCCAGCCCTTTCGAATCAGCCTCTCAACTACCACCTCACCCTCTCCCTTCTGCCTGTGATGACTCGCAAGTCGCGTCCTCCTGTGCATAGCCCTGCAGGGTCGTTTCTGCCTGCGTTTGCGCCGCTGGACGAGGACCCGGCGGCCAGGAGGATGGATGGCTGGATAGCAGACGAGGACGAGCACGTCCACCTCGCAAGCAGGCTAGAGTCAGAGGGACGAGTCGTGCTCGTGCTAGGAGGTGAGTGATAGTCCTTCCTTCTTATGCATCTGCTGCGACCCTGGTCCAGGGAGCGAGGTCGGGGGCTTTGACCGGGCAAGGATCTGCGTCGCTGCGAGCTCGGAGGAAGTCGAGCTCGTGTGAGCACAATCGAGCCCGTCTCGCTCAGCCCACGCCAGCCAGACGATATACCGCGTTCGTCCAGAGGCTGACCGATGTCGTTTCCGTTCGACTGTGACGTTGCAGCTCCGTCTCAGGCGTCTGTGGATCTGCTGGCGGCTTGGGTGCCCGGGTCCTGCCTGCTGATGCTCCCTCCATCGACGTCACCCTCCGAGCGTGCGTCCAAATCGGTCGTCCACCTCCAGGCAGCAGCAACGCCCTCCCAAATCGGAAAGGCCTTTGAGGAGGCCCTCACGATTGCTGCTCGATGGCGCAAGGGCAAGGCAAAGGAGTCTAGAAGGTCGTTCCTCGGACCTGGCGCGGGCGATAAGCGCAGAGGCAGCGTCCTCGGATTCGGAGCGTTCGCAGACCCGTCCGCCGGATCAAACGCGTCTGGGAGCTTATCCAGACCCGTCAGCAGGCTGTCCAGGCCTGCCAGTGTCGCCAGCTTCGGGTCGGACAGCCAGTCCCAGCAAGCGTCCGGTCCGACGCGTCAAGCGGAGAGCTTCAGGCCCATCGACATCGTACTACACTTTCTGCCGAGCCCACCACCAAAGGATCCGACCAATCTCCAAACTCTGCTCTCGTCATCGTTCCTCGTCACGACGGTCGCCCTTCCCATCCTCGCGGGCAACAAGAGGCCCGTCAGTCGGGACGCGTCTCCGCCGCCACCGCCGTCACTGTCGCCCAACCGTCCGCGCCCATCTTCCAAGCTGTCAAACTCGACATCCTCTCAGTCGATACGACGGCCCTCGGAGAGTTCCCTTCGCCAGCCTGTCAACCTGTTCACTCTACCGGTCTCCTTGTCGGCCTCGACGCCATCCTCGCCCGTGTCCAAGACGCGCGCCCTCTCTCGACCTGTCTCGGTCTTCTCCAACTCGGACTTGAGCCCACCATCAGAGGCGATGCTCGTTCATGTTCTGCCGGACGATGCTCCGCCGCTGCTCCCGATGCTGCTCGACAAGTTCATGAAGCCCACGCTCGCACCCCAGCAAGGCAAGGTGAGCATGATCATGCTGCCCGAGGCGATCCTCGGGTCCGGACCATTCGTCTTCCGCGAAGACGACGGCTCGACCGAGCGAGAAGGAGACGAGACGGAAGAGGAAGACGAGCCGCATCTAGGATCGCCGAGCGGGTCCGCCAACTCGCATGCGTCATCATCGCATCATCACAGAACGCCCTCTCGACATCGCAGAGATCTCTCGACAAGTTCATTCATCGCTCCGCCGACGATCCTGTCCCTCCTCCTCACCTCCTCGCTCCGGCCACCCCTTGTCATCCCTCGCTCAATGATGCCCAGCCCACGACGAGGGTCCGCCACGTCAACCTCGTCGTTCCGGTCGTCCTCGCTCAACCCGACCACGACACCAAGCCCATCTGCCGCCCTCCCGAGCGTGCCGACGTTCATCCCGACGAGCGAAGCTGTCACCTTCATCCCTCGCGTCGCTCCCCACCCGTCATCCTCGTCCTCGATGACCTCGTTACGGGCCAGCGACTCGCTCGGCTTGACCATGACACCTGCAACGTCTTGCGTCGAGGCGAGCGGCGGCGGAGACGTCACGCCGAAGCTGGAGATGTCTGGCTCGGTCAGCGATAGTGACGGAGGGGTTGGGACGCCGAGGGCGAGCGTGGAGCTGAAGGACGTCAGGGTCGTCGTTCCCGCTGAGTGTGCCACGGAAGAGAAGACGAAGAAGAAGTCCGGAGGAGGGTGGTTCAGCAAGATGTTCGGAGGGGGAACGAAGAAGAACAAGACCAAAACGTCCCCAACTACATAATTGGCCAGGCAGACCCGCAGCTTTTATCCGTGATTCCACTATCATTTCACTCCATTGTACTTACATCATCGCACACTTGCATTCCAGAATCTCGTCACACTTTGTACACTTCACATTTTACATAGCACGCATCCGCCTAATGTTATCAATCCACACACTCTGCACGCCCGCGCACGCGGGGCTTCTTCTGGTGACCCATTTCGTACCCCATCGCATCGCAAACCCTTGGTGTTTCTCTTCTTGGATGGTTTTCAACCCCCACACTTCACTTCCGCACAACCCGAACAAACAGCAAACGCTACGATCGTTGATCAGCCGCAAGTGGTCGCGTGCTCGTCCATCTTTTGCTTGCTTCCGCTTGCACATCACTCGGACCCAGTTTGACTCTGTCATCATCCAGATCTATCTCCCTGTGGCTCCTTCCCGCCTCTCCCAATCCATCCCCGTGCCCCCGTCGACCGCTCTATCTAGTTCGGCACCCCACCCTTCCTCGAGGTCAACGCCGTTCGGCCAGTAAAGAACGAGGCCACTCCGATCGCAGAGAAAACGGCGAGGAACTGGCACGGAGCGAACATGCAAGATCCGTTTAGCCGTCGGATTGATGGTAAGATGTGGGGAAGAGGCGCGGAAGGAGACCTACCTTAAACAGCTTGATGTACCCGACCCAGTACACCCCAATCGTCGCCTCGAGCGCGACGAGCGTAGCGAGGAAGGGGAGCGAGACGGGCTTGGACGTGTATTGGAGGCCGAGGTTGGTGATCTGGGAGAAGGCTTGGGCGTCAGTCATAGTCACACTGCTGAGACCCGTCACCAGGAACGGGCCTGAGCAGTTTGAGAAGTGGAGAGCGGACTGACGAGACCAGCAAGGACCACCCACGGTCCTCCCAACGCAGCAGCGGTCGCGATCAGCGCGATGACAGCGTTGACGCCCTTCTCGTCCGGGCGGAAGGTGTGCTCGATCGTGGGCTGCTTGGCAAAGGAGCCGGAGATGTGGTCTGTCGGTCCTTGGGTGGAGGGGATCGGAGAGAGGAGGTTGGAAGGGAGGGTGAGGGTGAGGAGGGGGTAGGACTGATGGGAGCGAAGAGAGGGGAGATCAGTTTGTTCCTGAGAGTTTGGGAGTGTAGAGTGAGAGGAAGGACGAACGATGGGCTTGGGAGCTGTGAGTGCTCCGATGTTGAGGGTGAGGGAGAAGGTGCCTGAGGTGGGCAGCAGGATGGCCGGAGGAGACGCGGTGTCCTGTAGTCGCGAGGGCAGAGAGCGAGAGATGGTCAGCTCCGACGGGCTTCGGGGAAGAGTATGGTGAAAGATTGACGACAACTTACAATCTCAAAGCGTGCCCGCCCGTTGGCTCGAACGTTGAGTGGGATGACGGCGTCCTTTCCGGTCTCGACGCTGGAGGAAAGCGACAGCGGAGGAGAGGCCGAGGAGATGAGCTCGCGTTTCGCCAGCACCGGGGTCGCCTTGAGCTGTCTGACTCACTCTACAAAGCTGAGATGAGCCTGATGAGGGATGACACCCTCTCCGGTCTCCTCGTCCGCGACCTGGAAGGTGAGCCGGAACGTCGACAGGGCCGGCAGCGTGACCGGAGAGGACAGCGACGCTGGCGGCTCAAGCCTGAGAGATCAATCGGACACGACGCAAAGCAGTCAGCCCCAGCTCGCGCGACGGCGTCCTCGCAGCCCAAGAGCAGCGGTCTACTGACTGATGTGATGCGAGCGTGGACCCTTCTGACGAGGTGACGGTCACCTGCGGCGTCTTGAGCACGAGCGACGAGGGGGAGGCAGCCAGCGCTGAGCTCGCAGCCAGCAACGACGTCGACAGCAGCAGAGGGAGAGACCGGAGGAAGAGCATCGCAATGGAAGGCTCTCTTTTGGGGTAGTTGCGAGGTGGTCCGGGCGGGGAAGTGGGTGAAAGATGGAAGGAGAGGCCGTGTTGAGCTTCGCTGGCCTCTTGCGAGCTCGAGTTCTGACGTTCGAAAGCTCTCGAGCTCACCCCCTTCCCTCACCTCCCACCCCGCATGACGCCCACCACACTCTCCAGGACCTCCTCAATGTCGTCCACAGCACCCATCTTGGTAACAGGCCTCCCGTCGGAGCTCTTGACCAAGATCTTGCTTCTCTTGCCGCTCTCTGACCTGCTGGCGGTCGCGAGCTCGTGCTCTCTGTTCCGGTCGCTCTACCTCGACTCGGCCGTCCTCCAATACTCGTACCTCCTCCAGCTCACACACATGCGAGACGCATCACCGACTTCGGTCTCGGCATTGGAGCGGTACAACGCGCTCAAGGAGCGAGACCAGCGCTGGCGGTCTCTCACCTGGAAGCGCAGGCAGACGGTCGAGGCCATGAACGGAGACCGAGGGACCCTGTACGACCTCCTCGGAGGAGTCCTCGCACTCGTAGGTCACTCTGAATGATCAGGTGCATGACCAGAGGAGTCGCTGACCTTCCTGCGTATCACTTTTCCACATCCTGCTCATGTCCGCACCGCCCGCTTTGTCCGCCGGTTCTGTCCCCTTGCTTGTCGCCTTGACCGGTTCCTACGAGCAGGGTGTCCAAGCGCCTTGTCAGACGCTCGAGTTCTACAAGCTTCCTACTACGCGTGGTGGAACCGATGTCCCCCACACCAGCTTCACGCCCGGGTTCACCATCAAGGGTCAGCATCAGACGCAGGTGTGTGCGACACGACCAAACAGTCACTGATATGAGCTTTGCGCCAATTTATCGTCTTCAGACTTCACCATGGACCCGTCCCAGGATCTGCTTTGCCTGATCGAGGTCGTGTCAGTCTTCTTTCCCGCCTCTTGCGCCTGTCTCGTAACGTGGGACTGACACCTGTTCCCTTTACGTTCTGCAGTGCACCCGCAAAAGGCCAGATGCCTCAACCTGGACGCTCCCGCCGACACACGTACCGGGTGCACCTGTACACGCTCTCCACGTTTGAGCCGCACCCGCTCGCCAAGGAGCAGATCCTCTCGTGGCCGTTCTGGGTCACGAGTCTGCGGTGTGCCCCGTTCATCTCGATCCAGGATGGCATGGTCGCCCTCCACGCCAACGCGGCCGACGACGAGAAGACCGAGGGAGGAGTCGCCATCTACGACTGGAAGCGAGGAGTGCTCGTCGCTGCCCAACCTTCGTCGACGACAGAGATCATCGAGTCGTACTCGTTCATCGCCCCGGCACTCTTCCTCGTCGCCGTCTACAACGTCTCATCCGACAAGGCGCTCCTCAACCTCTATGTTAGTCCATCACATGTCCTGATCGTCAAGGACCCGATACTGACTCCCGCGCACCTGCTCCCACCCTCGTAGGCCTTCGACCCGACCTACACGCCCTCTCCTCCGACCGAACCCGAGCCAGCCGAGTACTCTTCTCGTCCGACCACACCATCGTCCCTTCAGCCACCCAATCCAAGCCCGATGCTGATCGCGACCTACCACCTGCCCCACATCCGCCACCGGCCCAACATCTTCACCATCCGTCTCGACCCCTCTCCTGGAGTCGGAGACTCTGTCCCTCCTGCCGCGGAGGGTGACGAGGGGGACGAGATCAAGGCGAGCCCGATGTTCATGCCGGACGGACAGGAGAGGATCGTCCTCGTCGACCTGCAGTTCATCGTGCCGGACCAGCATAATCAATGTGAGCATCATCTTCCTGTTTCAAAGCACTACGAGGTAAACCGAAAGCTGACATCTCCCTTCTCGGTTTGCTTCGCTTGCAGGGCAAGGAGTCGAGGAACGCTACTCTCTGTTCGTCCTCAAGTCGACGCTCATCAAGGCCTTGCGACACTTTCCTCACCTTGACCCAGAGGGATCCGGACCCAAGCTCGATGTGGTCGCGCCGCCAACTCTCGGTCTCGACACTGCTGCATCCGCAGGCTCTACCAAGAAGCTTGCGGATGTGGTCGCAGAGGTTGAGGCCGAGACCGAGGCGAGGGACTCGATCGACATGAGCGATGGGGAGGACGACGAGCTCGTTATTCAGGAGGGCGACGAAGACGATGGTGACGAGGAGTGGGAGGATGCTGAAGAGGACTGGGAGTCAGAGCACGGAGGATACGAGGACGAGGACAGCGGAGACGCGGTTCAGTATGGCTGGCACGACTGGGCAGATAGATGCAGGATCTTGCACAACCTCCGTGAGTCATCATCATCTCGCTCGTTCCCCTTGCTGCGTAGCCTGACGCATATCCTTTTCGCTATTCGCAGCCCTCCCGCACGCCTGGGTGCTCTTCATCTACCACTGCAAATTCGTCCACGCCATCGCCACAGCCATCCCCGCCGACCCGCCTCACAACCTCGGCTCCGCAGACATCGCCGCCCGCGTCCTCGACT
Organism: Mrakia hoshinonis; assembly: GCA_036245725.1. Classification (NCBI taxonomy): domain Eukaryota; kingdom Fungi; phylum Basidiomycota; class Tremellomycetes; order Cystofilobasidiales; family Mrakiaceae; genus Mrakia; species Mrakia hoshinonis. The sequence goes on from BTPH01000002.1 coordinate 232,302, forward strand.
TCTCCCCGAACTCCATCCGTCTCCTCGCCCCCTCGCAACACTCAGCCAACTTCTCTCCCTCCCCGACCGTCTACGTCCCTCCCGCTCCCGACCCTCAGCCTCCGCTGGAGAAGCGAGAGGACGGTGACGTCGGCAGACTGATCCGAGGACGGAGCGTGATCCCGAAGAACGAGGTCTGGGGCGAGGAGGTGAGAACGAGCCTGGAGTACGTCGAGAGGGACATGCCGACGTTCATGCGCGAGGGTCCGATGGGTGGGGAGGAGAGACTGAGTGGGTTGGTGGTGGATGAGCAGAGGCTGGTGTGGGTCAAGAGGAACACGTCGACGCATAACTTGGTGTTGGACGTGCATATGTTCTAGGCGGAGATGATCATGATGATGATATCGAATCGGGTATGTATGTAAAGGAGAGAGAGAGGGGAACACAGCTAGAGACGCCAACGAAGATCGACTACGGTCGATACGACCATCAACCAGGCTTCGAGCCACTCGAGCCGGTCTTCACTTTTGCACCCGTCGGCGCCTATGACTTCCTCGACGGCCTGCTGGCTGTGACACGGATGCAGCGCCCAGACGCCTTCGGAGGTCGAAGGATGCTCGGCTTGCGCGAGGAGAGGGAAGTCGGCTTCTTCGCCGTCGTCCGGGAACTCTTGTGCGGGAGTCGTAGCGAGGAAAGGGTCGTCGGACGGTGAGACGTGAGATGGTAGTTTGAGCGGCAAGGAAGCGGCGACCGGAGACAGGTCCAGAGGTGTTTGAGGTGGGCGGACGAGAGAGAGGGCGAGTAGGCGGGACAGGATGAGAGGTGCGTGGGTAGCTGATGAAACGGATGCATGTCAGCGTCGATACAGTGCTTGAAGATAGGTGGTATAAGAGATCTGCTTACTCTGCGAGTGCGCCTGAATCAGGAGCTGTGGCGCACGGTAGGTGGGCGAGTAGACGATGTGGTGGATGACGGAGATGACCTCGGCAGGCAGAGAAGGCGCCGTCTGGACCGACGACGGATCCGGCACCTCGAGATCGTCGTCTTGATCGCCGTCGTGAGATGCTGTCGATGTGATGGGCTGAGCGGGCGGTGATGTCGGGACGAGATGGGTCGAAGTGCGGCGAAGGTAGCCGAACGTTGGGTATTTCTGGTGGGATAGGAGGTCCAAATGTTTTGATGTTAGGAACCCGCTCGGTATAGTCAGCAAGCGAAGCAATCAGGGCCATACCGGGTGGTCCATCCATGTCCAACCAGCGTTCGTCAGAGCTGGGCCGAGCTCGTCCGCGGGCGACTGACGCTTGCCGGCGTCCTTGTACTTGTCGACGAGCGCGTGCGCCGCCTGTGCGAAATTGGTATGCGAAGGAAATATGGCGACCATAGCGTCCCGTGAAGACTGATACCACTCAGCAGATCGAGGTGTCGAGGGAGATGGCGGTGAGGTGCGCGTGAGCTGAGGCCGGCGCGGGCGGTTTGGCTCCGAAAATCGGTGAGGGTTGACCTGAAGCTGGTCGTCCCTTCCTGGTTGAACCCCACCTACGAACATGGTTCGTCATCTTCACCTGCCCTCGCGTGCACACACCACGCCGAGCTGGACTCTGCTACGACGAGACAGGAACTGACCTTTGTCCCCACCTGTTTTCCTCTTCTTCGCTGCCTCGCTCGTCTGCTCGCCCTTCGACGCCCTTCCCTCCCTTTTCCGACCTCACCTCAATCAGGCTGTCGGCAAGGTACGACCCCTCTCCTACCTCATGCCACCTGCTCGACAACTCTGCCCGGCTTCCTCATGCCACGCCCTGTCTGCCCACGGTCGAAGGAGGGACGTTGGGAGCTGGGCGAGGTCTCCGCCGCGACGAAAAATCGTTGGAGGGGAGGGCGCGGGCAGAGGACGAGACGAGCTCGGATGAGCTCGTCGCACGTTCGGCGGACGTTCTGGACGGCTAGGCTGACTGTCTGCTGTTGTATTTTGTGGTCCTGTAGAACAAGCGACTCTCCAAGGGCAAGAAGGGCATCAAGAAGAAGGTCGTGGACCCCTTCACCCGAAAGGGTGAGCTCCCCTCCCTCCCTCCCCCCGCCTAAAATCCTCCCTGGCTCATCTCACACCCTCTTCTTCTTCTGTGTTGCCTCTTAGATTGGTACGACATCAAGGCCCCTTCGATCTTCGAGGTCAAGACCGTCGGAAAGACGCTCGTCAACCGATCCCAGGGACTGAGTGCGTCCGCCGCCCCCTCGTTGAGCTCGACACCTCGACTGACCTGGCTCCTACCCTCCCTTGTGACTCTGTGTAGAGAACGCCAACGACTCCCTCAAGGGTCGAATCCTTGAGCTTTCGCTCGCCGACCTCAACAAGGATGAGGAGCAGGCGTTCCGAAAGATCAAGCTGCGTGTCGACGAGGTCCAGGGAAAGAACTGTCTCACCAACTTCCACGGTGTGAGTCACTACCACTAGCATTGCAGTCGTACAGGAGCAGACGACTTACGCGTTGTGTTGGTTGTGACTCTAGATGGACATCACTTCCGACAAGCTGCGATCGCTCGTCAAGAAGTGGCAGACCCTGATCGAGGCCCAGGTCGACGTCAAGACGACCGACGGATACCTCGTCCGACTGTTCTCCATCGGATTCACCAAGAAGCGACAGGGCCAGGTCAAGAAGACGACCTACGCCCAGACCGCCCAGATCCGAGAGATCCGAGCGCGCATGATTGAGATCATGACCCGAGAGGCCTCTGCCGGAGACCTCAAGGAGCTCGTCCAGAAGTTCGTCCCCGAGGCCATGGGCCGAGAGATCGAGAAGGCCGCCCGAGGCATCTACCCTCTCTCGAACGTCATGACCCGAAAGTGCAAGAGTACGTCCAACTCCTCTTCTTCATCGCTCTCGCGACTTCTTCTGACCTCTCTTCCCCCTCTTCCTTGCCACCCTCAGTTCTTAAGGCCCCCAAGTACGACCCGTCGAAGCTCCTCGAGCTCCACGGTGAGACCACCGACGAGGCTGGACAGAAGGTTGGAGGTGCTGAGTTCAAGGTACGTTCATCCCGCTGTCGGACCACCTTGCCATGGCCCATCGCTGACTCTCGTTCCTTCTCTGTCTCTTTCGTCTAACAGGAGCCCGAGGCGCTCACTTCTGTTTAAACGACATTGATGAGATCCCGGTTCTAGTGTTTATACCTCGTCCGTTCCGTGTAAGCCGAAAGAGAGAGCGAGACTGGCCTCCAGACGTGACACGAGAGAGACCGTCGCGCATATCAGAACGTCAACTAGCCTGGGCATGCTGTTTGGCCGATCACTGAGACGAGCGATGTCCGGCTGGGTGCGGACGAGTTGAGCATGTGAGGCCGGGCCAGCGGAGGCGAATGACTCTGACTGCCAACGATCATCAACCCGTCTCCCCCTTCCTTCTCTTCTTTCTTCTCACCTACCCAAAAATGATTGATCTCGTTCTACGTGAGTATCTCCGTCGTCCTGCGTCTTCGCCAGCGTGCCGGCTGCTGTCTATGTCGAGCGCAAGCTCACTCTGTCGCTCCCTTCTGCTCGCGTCCCCTCGTTGCTCTCTCAGTCCAAAAGGACAAGGGCGGTGACCCTGAGCTCGTCCGAGAGTCCCAGCGCAAGCGTGGAGCCAGCGTCGAGCTCGTCGACGATGTGCTCGCCAAGTACACTGCGTGGACGAAGCGTGAGTGCTCATCTTCTGGTCGAGTCGAGATTTGGGGAGGAGGACTGAGCTGACCTTTCGGTCTCGTTCGCTCCCTTGTCGGTCGGGCTACAGTCGGCTTTGAGGCCAACCAGCACGCAAAGGAGATCAACGCCGTTCAGAAGGAGATCACTGCCAAGAAGAGGGTGCGTCCACGACCTCATCCTGTGGGAGGGTTGGAAGACTCGGTGAAGGAGGAGACGTGAGCTCGTGAGCTCGCATGCTGACCTCCTGCTGTCCTTGCCTTGCCTTCTCTCGTGTTCGACTTACTGCGCTTGTTCCTCCAGGCGAAGGAGAACGCGGATGATCTTGTTGCCAAGAAGGCCGAGATGGACAAGGACCTTGTCGAGATGCGAAAGGTGGCTACCGAGGCAGAGAAGGTCATGAAGAGGCTCTGCTCCCAGATCGGAAACATCGTCGCACCAGAGTGCCCGGTAGCACAGGACGAGGTAAGCACATACATCTTGTCTTTGTCATGGTTGCTCGCTGGTGCGGGACGTGGACCAGCCCAGAGCGGCGGACGGCGGACGAGGAGGGAACGGTCGAGCTCACCGTGTCGTCCTTTTCGTCTCTCGTCTCTGTCCTGAGCAGGAGAAGAACCTCGTCATCAAGACATGGCACCCAGACGGACCCAACGCCCAGCCTGTCGCACGAACCGACATCATCGCCCACCACGAGGTCATGCACCGGCTCGACTGCTTCGACCTTGAGCGAGGTACGCTCGGTCTCCTGCGCATGGGTTCCTTCTCTGCTTGCGAAAGACTCTATACTGACCGCTTTCTGTGATTTGGATCTCGCTGGAAATTTCTCCAGGAGCCAAGATTGCTGGCCACCGAGGGTTCTTCCTGACTGGGGACGGAGTCGACCTCAACCAGGCGCTCATCAACTACGGTCTCGACTACCTCCGCACAAAAAAGTTCAAGAAGGTCCAGACACCCTTCTTCATGAACAAGGACACCATGGCAAAGACCGCTCAGCTGTGCGTCTAGCCTCTCGTGCATCCTCGAGGCATCTCACACCGCGTGTGCTGACGATCTCTTGCCTGCTCGCTCATTCCCACCTACAGCGAGCAGTTCGACGAGGAGCTCTACAAGGTCACCGGATCGGCCGAGGACGGCGACGCTGGGGACAAGTACCTGATCGCCACCTCTGAACAGCCGTTGTCGGGTATGCACATGGACGAGTGGTTCGAGAACCCCAAGACCGACCTCCCTATCCGATACGCCGGGTACTCGACCTGCTTCCGAAAGGAGGCCGGAACCGCCGGACGAGATGTCTGGGGAATCTTCCGAGTCCACCAGTTCGAGAAGATCGAGCAGGTCCGTTCATCCCATATCTCTCTCCTACGCGCGCGTCTGTGCTCACGCTGAGCTGTCCTCTTTCACTTTGCCTTTGTCGATAGTTCTGCATCACCGAGCCTGAAAAGTCGATGGAGATGTTTGAGGAGATGGCGGCCAACTCGGAGGGCTTCTACCAGTCGCTCAAGCTTCCTTACCAGGTTGTCTCGATCGTCTCTGGAGCGCTCAACAACGCTGCCGCGATCAAGTACGACGTCGAGGCGTGGTTCCCGTACCAGGGAGCTTACAAGGAGCTGCAGTCGATCTCCAACTGTACCGACTACCGTGAGTCCGCTCTCACTCCCTTTCCGTCTTTTCTCGAGCTCGCGCTCGCCTCGTTCCACAGTCAGTCTGACCCACCCCTGTCCTGCATCGCCCACAGAGTCCCGCTCCCTCGAAGTCCGGTGCGGCCTCAAGGTCAAGGGCGAGACGACCAAGACGTACGCGCACATGCTGAACGGAACCCTCTGCGCGACCGAGCGGGCGTTGTGCTGCGTCGTCGAGAACTACCAGACGCCCGACGGACTGGTGATCCCCGAGGTGCTGAGGCCGTACATGCAAGGCAGGGAGTTTTTGCCGTGGTTGAAGCCTCTGCCCAAGAACTCGACGACGGCGTTGGCGCAGAAGGCGAAGCAGGCGGAGGAGGCGAAGAAGGAGAAGGCGGCGGCGAAGTAGAGCGCAGCTTGTTGGTGGTGGTTAGTGATTTTGGGTTCAGGGACGGATAGATTCGAGGTCGTCTTTCTTTTTTCGCTCGTTCTTTCTTTGTCCTCTGTGTGGAAGAGAAGCAGAGTAGGAAAGAAAGGGTTCATGATCGAGCACGGGCAGAAGAGAGGAAGAGCAGGTACAGCAGCGAGTCGGACTAAAGGTCCTCCCGAGCGATCATCGTCTACGAGAGAGCGAATCCGCCGAGGGAGACGGAGAAGGAGGTCTACGGAAGAAGAGGGTGGGTCGTGACGGAAAGAATCAACTAGCTAAAATGGGAGGAGAAGAGGAGAGGCACGCTCGCGGGAGAGGGCGTACCGGTTGCTCGAGGGTCGGACTTAGACGCCGTACTGCTTGAGCGAAAGGAACGTGCGAAAGTCAGGAGAGTAAGAGGAAGGGGCTAAAGCGGAAGAAAGAAAGAGACGTACAGGAAGAGCGGCCCTTCCACCCTTCTCCTTTCGCTGCACGGATCGCTTTCGGTCCCCTGTCGCGACATCACGTCCGATTCGAACAATCCAAAAGTTTCAGTACGAGACTTGACGTGCAGGAGGTAGGAAAAGGAAGTGACTCACACTTGGTCTCGGTGGGGGTCGGAGCGGGAGCGGTGGACGACACGGTTCCGTTCTGAGCGATCGCCCTGTCTGTGACTGTTTTGATGTTGATCGCCGCTGACGGGTTGACCACTGTGGAGGAGGGCCAGAGAAGGCAAGAGAAGAAGAGGAGGAGGAGAGAGAGAGGGTCAGGAAAGAAGAGAGAGGGAGAAGAGGGAAAAGGGGAAAAGAGAGAGAAAACTCACCGAGCACCATACCTGTACCGCAGTGGTTCTAGTGGTGTGGGAAGAGGGAGAGAAGAAGAGAGTGAGAGAGGTGAGCGATGGTGTCGGAAAGAAGAGATACGAGAAGGAGAGATGTTGACGTACGCCAACCCTCTGCTTGCACTTGCGTAGGTGGAGATGAGAGACGATGTTAGCAAGGCACAAGAGGAAAGAGAGAAGCGAAAGCTGACTGACGTAGATGACCTCAGGCTCCTTGGTGGTGCTGCAGAAGACAAAGCCGAGCACAGAGTGAGCGCGTCGTCTCGGCGACAAGAAGCAAGGGCGCGACGGCACTCACACGATCAGCTCTCGGAAGGTGAAGGGCTCTCCGATTTCTTCGGGAAGTACCGGCACGAACTGAGTGTCTGCAAAAGGGAGAGATGGAACAGTCAGCGTGTGGCGAAGGCGGGTTCCGATGGCCCAAGACTTCGATCGACGACTCGCCAAACACATTGTCGCCCTCGGGAGTCTTGAGCGCGATGCAGGGAGTCGTAAAGCTGGATCTGACTACAGTGTGGTTCTACAGGTCGAAGGACAAAGACAGTCAGCCCTGACTCAGTTCAGGAACGTGAAGCCTGATCGAGGTCCGACGCGAACGTACCTTTGGGAAGAACTGGAACAGGATGACGTCTGTTCAAAGACGAGGTTGAGAAAAGGCTTGAGCGAAATCAGTACGGGACAAGAGGCATTAAACCAGAAGAAAAGGAGAAAAGTTGCCGAGCGGAACGGACCTCCAATCTCAGCCTGAATCTCGTCAGGGTTGTATCGGAGCGCGGTCTTGCCGTCAGCGTCGAGGCCGACCTGGACTAGGTGGGTGTAAGAGCCTGCATATCCGTCGTGCTATCACGATCGAAAGGGAAGACGGTCAGTTGAAGCATCTACTTGTCGCCTCTTGACTTGCAGGGACATACAGCGGCGACGAAAAGTCCAGTGAAGAGGACGACGGCGAGAGAGACGATGTTGAAGAGCATGTCGAAGCTTGTAGAGATCTGAAGGGGTTTCGATGGTGGTGGTTTGGAGACAAACGAGGAAAGGACGCACCAAGCGGGCTTTAAGGACTCACCGTCACACGCTTCACACCTCCACCACACCGCCGATATCGGAGCTCGGACCTAGTGTGCCGGAGATAGCGTGCGACATGAACGAATGCACTCGCCCGCCGGCAGACCGGGAAGGAAGCGGTCCAGACAGACCTGCGGAAGGACCGGCGAAGGGAGTCGGCGGGCCAGGCGGGCCACGTAGTCGTTCTCTCCGTCGCAAGACGCGGCCAGGGTCGAGTCCACGATGCGACAGCTCATCTTTCTGGATGTGGAGGGAAGAGAGAGGGTGAAAGTAGATCGTTACGAGGTAGCAAAAACAGTCTAACCGGTCTTCTGGGCCTTTCTTCGTCCAATCTGCGCCTTGAAACCAGTCTGGATGGGCAGCACCGAACGCTGTAGGAGTGGAGAGACAATAGACAACGGGTCAGCCAAGCGTCAAGGAGTAAGAGGAGACAGGCGCGAGAGCAGATTGGACGTACACGCGATCCACAGGCCTGGCAGTTCATGAAGAAGATTCGGTTCTCCTTTGCGAGCAACGTATCGGGCGACTTGCACGTCTTGCAGGTGACGTACTCGACAATGTACCTCCTGAGCACGTTCTCCATGTTCTTCTGGGTGTATCGACCCTTGATGACGAGTCGGTGGGATCCGTCGACGGAACCGGACGTTCCCAGCTCTGCAAACAGGAAGGCAATCACGTGCTCGTCCTGTCGGTGCATCTTCTTGCAGATGTCTGCCAGGTTGGCAAAGATGGTCTTCTTGTTGCCCTCCTTGAGCATCTGCGGGGGCGCGATCGTGTACCGTCGTCGGTCACCGTCGAGCTCGGGGTTCTGGTTTCGGAGAATTCGGAAGGCTCGGGACAGAAGCTGCAGGTGGAAAGGAAGAAGGTGACTGATGGTCAGTACGATGGCGCACGCGGAACGGATCAGGAAGACTAGGACGAACCTCGTCGTAAGTGTACTCTCGGTCGGTTCCGATCCATGCCTGGTCCGCGTCCCCATCTCCTCCAGACTCCTCGACATCGGCAGGCCCAGCTCCTCCTCCTCCGCCAAACACGTCATCTCCGAGCTCGTTCTCTCCGTACTCGGGCGCGGGAGGCGCGTCCTCGTCATCTCCAGCGACACCTCCAGCCCCAGCGGCGGCAGGTCCGTCCTCGGCAAGCTCACGCTCGAAAGCCTCGAGGTCGAGCGCAGACTTCTTGGACGACTTCTTCTTCTTCTTCTGTAGGAGTGCTCGCACACAGACGTTGGAAGGAGCGGCATCAGCGCAAGCTCGGAGGGATGGGTCTGTCGCACGTGAGAGCTCGAGGAGCGAGGGAGGAGACGCACCTTGAGGTCCGAGAAGTCATCAGGGGCGAGCGACTCGGTGGCGGTGGCAGTAGCTTCAGGGGTCTCCTCAACGGCGTCCTGTGTGATGCGGCGGCCGTGCAGCAAGGGCGGGCGACAGGACGAGTGACGAGGCAGGGAGACGAGCAGGGAGGAGAAAGGGATCAGCGTGAGCTCGACAAAGTCGAGGATGACGGACGAGCTTGAGCTCATCCTGATGCACTCACGTTTCCGAGGAGATCAACGTTCGACTTGGACTTCTTCTTCCTGCAGAGATGCAACGGTCAGACAGGTCTGTATCAGTACTGCTCGCATGGGTGGTGACGAGGGCGACGGGGTCGGGCGAGCTTCATCGACAAACGAGAGCTCCCTCCCTGCTGTCGCCCGTCCGTCCGTCCGTGTCTCTCCCTCGCGACATCTCGCCTGCTGTGACTCTCGACACGATGGACTCACTTCTTCTTGAGGTCAGCAAACATGTTGTCTCCGTCCTCCTCGGCGGGCGCGTCTCCAGTGGCCTCAGGAGCAGCCTCCGTTGCAGGTGCATCTGTGGTCTCTGGGTCAAACTCTACAGTCTTCTTGGCCTTGCGACCCTTTTTCTTCATGCCAGAAAAAATGTCGTCCTGCTCGACGGTGGGCTCGTTGGGGTCACCAGACATGATGGGCGAGGGGAGGGGGGAGGGTAGGGGCGGTGAGGTGGTGGGCGTTTGGTGAGCTCTGACTCTGCGCGACAAAGAGCGCCTTGTCCGCCAGACCGTGAGAACAGAGCTCACATAAGCCTGCCCCTCGACCACAACCATCGCAGAATCGCTCACATCTGGTCTTCAGAACAAAACTCGTTCCTGCAGATTCCAAGAGGGATCCAAGAGGCGGCCCACGGCCAACAGCTTTCGCAGGTCGTCACGCGACCCGACTTCGTAGCGTGTCATGCTGCCGTCTCTGCGACTGGCTTTCTATGGGCGGGGACCAGCTGTAGAAACGGATATATAGGTCCGTCTAGGCGCCCGAGTCTGGATCTGGCAGATCAAATGCTGGCTAGATCGACATCTCGCAAGCTGGGCGACGCGTAGGACGGCGAAATCTCGACAAGTCGGATGCAAATCAGATGCCCTATATCGTATATATCCTCTTGTGTTGCTTATCAGTCCCATCGTGCATGTAGGGTTATCCGCCGAGGTCTGAGACTTACACGGTCGGACGAGAACGAGCGTAGATGCGAACGTTTCACTGGCGAGCCCGCGTTTTCTCGGCTGTTCCAGACCTTCGCACCTTTCGCCGGATCGATCTTGTATCATGAGTCAGGTGTATCATCCCAAAATCCGGGAAAGTACTTGCTGCAAAGATCGATGTGCAGCGGTTGAACGAAGAGGTCGACGCGAGCTCTGTCGGCTCTCGAGACGGGCCTGCGCTGCGCTGAGCTCTCGAACTTTTCCCTGGACCACCTCCTCCCACCCGTCCTCCACAGCTCACTTCAAGGCGAGTCCACGAATCCACGCGCTAGACGGCGCATATACCTCGGACGATTGATCCTAACCGTCTTACCGTTTGTCTACTTTCTTGTCGTGCTGTGAACTGTCTCCAGATGGTCAAAGGTGAGCTCCCTTTTCTCTCCTCCCCTCCCCTCCCTTCCTTGAGCTCGAGCTGACCACCCGTCCGTCCATTCTACCTCTTCCTTCCAGGTGAGCATCATCCCATATATCCCTTCCTTCCTCCACCCATCGACCACACGAGCCACGCACGAGACGTACGGAGCCGCAGCCCGCGAGGCAGACGAGGCAGGATGCGCAGAGACAGACGTCGAGGAGGGGTCGCACGAGCCAGTCAGAGGGGGAGGTTCTGACCCTACAGGCTCAGACGGCGGAGGAAGAGGCGAAGACTGCGCTGGGGATGAGCTGGGTGTGGACGGGTCAGGTCGGCAGGAGCTGGCCGGGATGAGCGGGCTAGGGAGGAGGGCAGGGTCGTGAAGGTCACCTCGTACGTCGGCCTTCCTTCGCTTCGGATCCGCTGACGCCTTGATCTCTTCGTCTTTTGACTGTGATAGTCTACAAGCCCGGAAAGGTTGCCGTCGTTCTCTCTGGTCGACAGGCCGGAAAGAAGGTCGTTGTCATCAAGCAGTACGACGACGGAACCAAGGAGAGGCCGTACCCCCACGCCATCGTGGCCGGTATCGACAAGTACCCCCTCAAGGTTACAAAGTCGATGGGTGCCAAGCGAATCAGCCGACGATCGAAGGTCAAGCCCTTCATCAAGGCCGTCAACTACTCGCACCTCATGCCCACCCGATACGCGCTCGACCTCGAGGCCCTCAAGGGTGCCGTCACCGTCGAGACCTTCAAGGAGGTCAGTCACAGCAGTCTCATCTTTTGCGCACGCGCTAGTCGGGTCACTGACTTTATCGCCACTGTGGCCTTCCCTTCTGTCTGCAGCCCTCGCAGCGAGAGGACGCCAAGAAGAACATCAAGAAGGTGTTCGAGGACCGATACTCGTCCGGCAAGAACAAGTGGTTCTTCACCGCCCTCCGATTCTAGACGTCTCCCTCCCTTGGAACGTTCCGGCTTTGGTGGTGTGATGGAGAGGGGAGGAGGAGGAGATGCATGACACTCAGGATACGACCCTCGTCACGCTAGCCATCCGTCCGGAGAGCACAGGAGAGAGATCACGGGCTGGCGTCTCTAGCCGTTACGCATTGGACGAGAGCAAGCCGATGTACCAAAGACAGCAAGGAGACGTCCAGTCGACTGAGCCGGCTGTCGGTACCGAGAGTCCGGACGCGATGACGCCCGACGGGCTGAACCCTCAATGGGTGAGCTTCGAGGCTGAGTCGCTCTCATCCTCCACCCTCGCTAGACCGACGCGCGACCTTCTCATTGTACCAATCACCTCGGCTTCGACACTGTCTCCGCCCGTGATGAACAAGGTGTCTCTGATTGACCGTCAGCTCGTCGGAGCGAACGGAGGTTAGCGATCGTCCATCCCTCCGTCGTCTGCGCGGCAGCTGACAGTCTGTCTCTTGTCTCATTTGCAGGGCTCAAGGTGCTCTACCAGACTCAGCCGGATACTATCTCGATCGACCTGAGCCACAATGCGCTGTTTGGTCCTGAGGGACTGCTGTACCTGCTCGACGGACTCGTTGAGCTCAACCAGGACCGAAAGGGCAAGCAGCCTCAGCCAAAGCTAAGGTCCCTCAAGCTCACAGATTGCGGACTGCAGATAGACACACACGACGGTGAGTGAACTTGCAGGTGGGATGCCTTGTGAGGGCTCACGGTTGCTGTGATGATGGAACGAAGGGACGGACGTGAGCTCACCTGTCCTCCCGTCGTCGTTGGACAGTCCGTGCGCTGGACCTGCTCGCCACGTACTTGCCCAAGCTCCCCGAGCTCGACACGCTCGATCTGACCAACAATTCGATCACCCTCCTCCCGTCCGCGTTTCTCTCGGCGGTGCTCGCCCATCCGACTCTGTCCACGCTCATCCTGTCGTCCAACCCGCTCGGTTCACTTCCCGACGCCTCCAACCTGCATACCCTCCTCACCGCTCTTACCAGCGCACCTTCGACCTCGCAACTCAAGTCTCTCCACTTGACCCTCACCTCGCTTTCCTCCGCATCTGGCCCGCACCTCCTGCGACTTCTTCAAACCCCCGCTCCAGGCGGTCTCCTCGACCTTCGTCTCAACGCCAACGCTCTCTCGCCCGCCAACGACCTCCGTCCGTTACTCGACTGTCTCAAGGGCAAGACAGGGAACCGGTTCATCCAGAAGCTTGAGATCTACGGCTGCTACGACGAGGAGGACGACTTCCAGAGCACCGTCGAGGCAGGCGAACTCGTCTCCACTCTGGGACCCTACCTCGACCGGAACCGCCGGCTTCTGCGCGAGACGAGAGAAGCGGCGAAGGAAGTGGTCAGATTGGGGAGGACCGTGCTTCTGGCGAGGAACGGGGGGGCCGGCGAGGGCACGCCGGCAACGCGGGCAGGAGGCGGTGGCGGCGGCGGAGTCTTCCCACTGCTTTCGCTCCCGACGGAGCTGATGCAGCCTATCCTGGGGAATCTTGTACCGGGTGCGCTGAGCCAGAAACAGGTGGCGAGGCTGATCGGGTGGGTTGGAGAACGGAAGACGTTGAGCAAAGGGATGGATGGGGAGAAAGTGCTGAGGGAGGTTGGGTGCTGGTGGTGGGAGGCTGGGCCATGAGAGGACAAGCTGGCATCGGCACTGGCAGGGGATAGTCCAAGAGAGAGGAGGGCATGCAAGGGGGCCCTAGGAGGGACGTGCCTCATCCATCCTGGACGTCCGACGGCCTCGGACGTGGGCGGTGCGGACCGCGCCCGGCAGCGCCCGCATCATGCGGCGCAAAGGGTTGTCGACGACCCCGTCAGCTTCCCTCGACGGACCACAACCTGCAGGGCTTGTTTGGCTTCGAGGTCAAGATTCGTGAGGGCGAAATGCGACAGCCCCACGCGGTGCCTGGATGCGGTGTTGACCCAGAACCCAAAAAGCCCGTCGAGTGAGTCCTTTTCCTCATCATCCTACAGACCACCACACACCCGCCAACGGAGTTTATCTCTACTCTCAGTACTGTCTCCGTCATGTTCTTCAACCTCGCCACCGTCGCCGCTCTTCTCTCCTCGGCCCTCCTCGTCGCTGCGGTACGTGTCTGATACTGTCTCGTCTGGCGACTACGGCCGAAGCTGACGCCGCCGTCTCATCTTTCTCTTTGCAGGGAGATGATCACAAGAAGGACTGCCCCACCAAGCACCTCGTCCAGGTTGGGCTCGACGGCAACGGGCAGACCGCGCTCCGATACAACCCACCGGAGGTGACGGCTGAGATTGGAGGTCCGTCCCGCTCTGCAGCTTTTCTCCTTTCCTTCTGGTCTGATAGCCTTTATCCCTTGCTGATTATTTCTGAACGTCTCTCATCCTTATCTCGATCAGACATCATCCTGTTCCAGTTCTTCCCGAAGGTACGTTCGCGTCGGACCTCGATCCAACCTCACGTCCACGAGCTGAGTCGGGGCTGACTGTCTCCTGTGCTTCGACATGCAGAACCACACCGCCGTCCGAAGTAGCCTCGAGACTCCTTGCGTTGCGCTCAAGACGCACGAGGGCGACAATGTGTTCGGTGAGTTGTCGAGCGAAGCCTTGGATCATCGGCACTCGCCTTCGCCACACGCTGACTCTTCCCTCTTTCCCTTCTGCAGACACCCAATTCGTTCCTGTCGCCCCTGGAGAAGAGGGAGGGCCTGACACCTTCCGAGAGCTGATCGTGTGAGTACCGTCGCGTACTCGCACTTGTCGTCGAAACGACGCGCTTACTCTGCACTCGGCTTCATCATCTGCAGTACCACCAAGGAGCCTGAGGTCATCTACGTCAGTCGGCATTCGCTGCTCTCTATTTCCTTGCATGCCTTCCTGACTTTGCTTATCGTCTTACCTACCCCAAGTGCAAGCAAAGGGTCGGCGTACGTCACCATCTTCCTGCTCGTCTCTCCTCTCCGACACCATCGCTCACCTCTCTCACTCTCTTCTTCTCTCCCTCTTCCCACACCACTAGAATCACTGCGGCACAGGTATGGTTTTGGTTGAGTTTTCTCTCTCTTTTCCCCTTTTCCTTCCTCTCCTCTTCTCCTCTTTCCTGACCCTCTTTCTCTCCCTCCTCCTCCTCTTCCCTTGCCTTCTCTGGCCCTCCTCCGCAGTGGTCAACCCGTCAGCGGCCATCAACATCAAAACAGTCACAGACAGGGCGATCGCTCAGAACGGAACCAGCGGCTCGGCGCCGCGCACAAGAGGTCTTACGCTCCCCGAGCCGGAGCCGTCGGGCTCACTCAGCTGGAGGTCTAGGTCCCTCCCGCCCATCCCGTGGACCTTCGCACAACCCTTGTGGACCATTCTTCTCCCTTCTTTATTTCGCCTCCGACTTGGCTAGTCCCATGCCGCACACGACCGTCATCCCTCCTCTCCTCCGCCCTCTCAACCACGCCTCTCGCTTTGTCTGTCTCTTTCGTCCGGACTCTCTACCTGCCCTCGTTGATTTGCCATGAACATTGCCCTGCCTCAGCCTGTCCTCACGCTCTTTCGCCTAGCTCGAAAGCAAGAGAACGCATCGGACTCGAAGCAAAATGAGACAGTCCAGGTCTGATCTAGCAGAAAGCGAATACTGGACGAATAGATCACTGTCCGTTCAACAGCCCACCCACACTGTTGAACCGCGCTACAACCAGCGCTGACAGGGGTGCGATATCGAGCTGAGATACACACACACAAGCCGCATCGAAATAAGGTCAGCATCTCCGTCCGACCTCAACCAACCTTTCTGGGAAGCCGACTCACCCTCTTCGTCTCCGGCACCGACGTCCCCACAAGCCCCAGATCCGTCGCGAGCACAACACGGTACTTCCCCGGTTCGTTCCACGGATCAGGGACGGGCCATTTGGTCGCTCGATGGGTGAGGGTCGAGGAAAAGTTGACGAGGAAGAGATGCGACGCGCGTAGGAAGACGATGAGGCCGGTTTTCTGCACGCGCGAAGGACGACACCGATCGAGGTCCAGAGTCAGCAGCTTGAGAGAGATGGATTCGAAGGTGGGGGGCGGCGGCGAGACGACTCACATCATCCTGCGTATAAACATGTCCCAACTGTCCGGAACCCCACCCGCCTCGCTCCTCCGCTCGAAGCATCGCCTTGTCGAACGCCGCCAGTTCCGAGAACCTCAGCGACCGAGCCGGATCGGCGAGAGACCACTGTCTCCTGGCGTGGGAGCCAGAGTCGAATCCGTTTCCGACGGAGGGGAAGACGAGCCATTCCGGGTGACCGAACTCGTTGCCCATGAACGAGAGGTAGCCCTCGCCGGCGAAGGCGCAGGTCATGAGCCGGATGAGCTTGTGGAGAGCCATGCCGCTGCGGAGAGAGAAAGGATAAAGAGCGTTCGAGTCAGGTCGAGTCGCAGAGAAGGAGCGCGGGGGGTCGAGGCGACAGTGCTGGCGTGTGAGAGAGAGAGGACGTACCGCTTCACCCTCTCCGTCGCCGGCTGCAACAAACTCATATTGTCGTAGATGTCCCCGTCGAACAACCAGTGCGAGATCGTCTTCCCACCCTCGATACACTGATCGTGGCTCTCCGCGAACGCGATGCTCTTCTCCCCCAGCGGCGCACGTCGGTTCCCGAGCGAGGCGACAATGTCGGTCACCTTCCAGTCCTTTGGACGGGAGGGAGAGTCGTCCTGCTTGAGGAGATGGTACCAGAAGTCTGGGTTGCCGAGGCCGAGACGGTAGTTGAAGCCGACGCCGCCGAGATGGGTCGGGTGGGCGAGGGTGGGGAAGCCGGCAAAGTCTTCGGCGATGGTGGTGACAAAGGGGAAGAGGGTCGACTGGAGGTGGAGGAGGGGATCGGTCAGTTGTCTGAGTGAGCCGGGAAGTGAGGGGTAGGAAAGATGGCGAGAGGGACCGACGAGCATGTGGTTGGCGAGCATGAGGTACTCGACTCCCTCGTGGTCCTGCCAGAGAGACAAGAAGCAGGGCCGAGAATTTTAGCACGGTCGTCTGTCGAGCAAGGATGAAGCTGACGGACCGTATTTGACGAGAAGTAGTCTCCATAGTCGCCGTAGAAGCTCCGGTCAATCGCGTGGTCCTTGAAGAGCATGGACGAGACCGAGTCGAACCGGAAGCCGTCGAATCCGAGGCGGTCGACAGCAAAGTGCAGGTTCGACCTAGGAGAATCAAAGTGTAGGCGCGTCAGCAACGAGATACGGAGGAGAAATGGCGAGACTAAACGTACAACAGGAACCGGATGACCTCTGTTTTGCCGTAGTCAAAGATCCGGCTGGATGATGGACGATGGTCAGGCCGAGCGAGCCACAACAGATAGAAGAGGTGATGCGGGACTCACGTCCCCCAAATCGAGTGCATGCCAGCCTTGCCTTGACGGAAGTACATCCCATCGGTCCCGTTGAACCTGAAACAAGTGGCCATAGACGTCAGATGACGGTGGACAGCAGAAACGGCGTCGGACGCGGACTCACTGGTTCAGAGACTCGACCTCGTTTGAACACGAGTGCGAATGAACAACGTCGAGCAAAACACGGATACCCTGGTTGTGGCACGCGTCGATGAGCGAGATGAGGTCTTCGATCGAGCCGAACCGAGAGGAGACGGCGTAGTACGACGAGACCTGGTAGCCGTACGACGCGTAGTACGGGTGCTCCATGACACCCATCCTATAAAGCGTAGAGGTTGTCGGATCAGCTTCGACGCAGATCAATGGGATAGGACAGGAAGAGCTTACAGCTGGATCGTGTTGTACCCTCCCGCCTTGATCCTCGGCAACACGTCGCGCTCAAACTCCTGGAACGTGCCGACGTAGTCGTTCTCGCGCTCGGTCGCAGCTCCAATGTGAGCCTCGTAAATTCTGCAGACACCAGCCACGTCAGCATCTATAAGCATTGACATGAGGGAGCAGTAAAGACGGACCTGGGTGTCTTTGGGACTGGCGGCCGATAGCCTCTGTACCTGTCCGGCATGCGCTCCATCCGCGCCCGGAACTGGACCTCTTGCGGATTCTGCTGCTGCGTCGCGCGAAGGGTGTAAGCTGGGAAGCGGTCGACGGTCTTGCCTGACTTGAGGGTCAGTTGGACCTGTGATCGTACAAGCAGAAGTCAGTCTTCGGTCTTTCCGGTAAAGAGAGAATGGCAGCTGACCTTGATCTCGGACCCGATCGGGATGCGTGGACTCCCATTCGAGTTGGCAGGCAGGTGGACGGTCCAGTATGCGCTTCCGGTCGAAGATGAGAAAGGTGACGGCTGGTACTGCAGTCGATGCGAGGTCGGATCCCAGTCGTCTGCAAGAGGTGGAGCGGGTCAGCGGTGTTGGCAGGGACGGGACTGCTCTGTACTGACTGAAGTCTCCAACAAGTGCTGCTCCGACGATGTCTTCTGCCCACTCGGTGTACGTGATCGAGTTGTCTGAGTTGATCTGGTCGGGTGGACGTGGTCAGCGTTCGTCTCACGGCAGGGTGATCAGCAAGTTGACTTACAACGAATCCTAAGGTTTCGTACGCCGTGCAGAACCCTTCCAGTCCGTGTCGGTCTAGTAACGAGATGCGTGCGAGGGTGTCGAGAAAGTGTCGATACCTGCCGCGAGTACGAGGGAGCGAGCTCACCGGCCGGTCAGCCCACGGCCTGATGCGCTCGAGGCTACCTCGAGTCCCGGTCCAGGTAGTGCTTTGCAGCTTACCTGGCTGTAAAGTACCACTTCCAGTTTTCCAAGCTCGGGTCCTTCTCTGCGACACTTGACCCGTCCTCGTCGCCGGCGGCTCCAAGCGGTGGTGAGCTCACCCCGCCGCTCGCTGTCCTCCCCCGAGTTCCCTTGAAGCTGAACCCGCGCACAGACTGTGGCTTCGAAGATTGGCTCGACGTCGAGGACAGAGTCTGCCCATCGAACCAGTCCATCGGTCGCGTGTACGACGGCGGCGGAGGTGCGGGCGGTTTGGCGAACAGGGAGGTGACAGGCGATGAGGCGGAGGGAGAGCGGGGAGATTTGGGTCCCTCCGTCGATGGAGAGGAAGGCCCAGGCGAGGAAGAGATCTTGGACTTGGAAGTAAAGAGCTTGGATAGCGAAGGCATCCTAGCAGAGCGTCCGAGAGCTTACCAGGTCGAGAGGGCGCCAGTTGTGTGGGTGAGGATGGGAGTCGGGAGAGGAGCGAGCTCACCCGCGCGAACGCGTCCACCAAGCCGAACAGGCCGCCGCCGATCAAGCCGACACCCACACACGTCGGTTTGCGAGACACTACTGTGGTGCGTGAGAGTGTCATCAAGAAGAAGGGAGGAGCAGATAGACAGGCTGAGCAGTGTCGGTAGAGCGATGGGAACAGGTAGGATAGGATACGACGCGTCCAGCGGACGGAGAGATGGGTTACACGCTACGGCTGAGGTATCAAAGATGCGGCTGGTAGACAACGTCGAAAGACAAATCGAAAGAGGAGCAGGGATATGGATCAGAGGAAGGGTATGGGCAAGGGGTGTGCGTGCGATCATCCAGCTCGGGATGGAGGGCGCCGGCGCGAAGAGGCTCGTCAGGACGAAGACCGAGTATGAGACGAGGGGAGATCGCTTGAGGATGTATCTGTAGCGAGGGCTGTTGTGAGCGGTTAAGCGACACCGCAGCGAGGATGATCGCGAGCGGGCTCACCGTGTATGACGGGCTGGCCGTGACCGAACGAGTGGTTGAAAAGGCGAGCAATTGTACAGAGAGACCTGTCAAACGAGAAAAGGAGATGTGGTCAGAGTCTGGCAGGCTGCCTAGGTAAGTTGAGAGAGACCGGTGACTACCGACAAAGCCGAGACGGGTAGGACCCCTAAAAGATGTTCTTGCCTTCGGCTATCTTGCGCTCCCACTCGGCCTGCAGATGAGGGACGCGATGGGGAGGGACGTCAGCTGCTGTGGGTTGTGGTTCCTGGCTAGTCAGAGCGCGGAGGCAGTAGTCCCAGCTGCCTCCGACTGCGACCGCGGATGGAGGAGGACACGCGAGCTCACCCGACACTGGGCTTCAATCTGCGAGCGGACGAGAGAGGAGGCAATGATCAGCGAGGGACTCGGTTCGGAGCCGAGATGGGTGAGGATGAGACTGACCTCTGCTATCTTCTCCTGCGGTACGTACAGAGGACGGTTCGGGGGTCAGCTGCTGGGATGACTGGGCGGTGGGGCAGGTGGAGCCCAGGCAGGAAGACGGCTCACCTCGTGTGTCTTTTCAGCAGTCTGCGCCTCCTGCTCTTGTTCAGAGTACAGCCTCGCAGCGGTATTTGATGGAGTCAGCATGTTGAGAGGGGAGCGATAGTCGTTGCGAGGTCGTCGTGCTACCTGTTGGCTGGCCTGTGGTGGTTGGATGTGGTTGGCATGGGAAGCGTCAGGCGGAGTGACGGCAGAGAAGCGGCGGACACTCGGCAGGACAGATCAGGCCGAGGGCGAGACAAGGAGGCGATGCGGCCCCAGATGGAGCGAGACAGACCAGGGGGGAGGAGGTCAGCACAGACAGACATCATCGTTTGAGGGAACCCGCCGCTATCGCGCGAGCTCACCGTCCTCTTGTCTTTCGCGATCGCGTTGTTCAGATCAGCCATCAGCCACTGGATCCCGCACCACGGTCCAGGCAGAGTCGATCAGGGCAGGATTGTGTCCTTCGATGCCGCTCCGGCAATGAAAGCCGGTTCCCCCTCGTGGGTGGTTAGCGTGGCAGCGAAACCCCTGTCGGGAGACTCCGACGGCCAGATGACCGCCTCTGCCTGTTCCCCTCTCGCTCGTGCACCGTCAACCACCATCCACATGAGCCGCGCTACCACTGTCGCAGCAGCAGTCAACAGCAGCATCTACAGATCGCCCTATCCACCTTTGTCCGACCATGCGTCGACACCGGCTCGTGGGCTGGTGAGGGACGAGACTGCTGCGGTCGAGGTGGGTGAGCTTGACCACCCCGGTTCTGCGTGAGTGCAGCCTGCCTGTCCACTCTGCAAGCACCCTCGTTCGTGCTCACGCATTCATTCACTGACCTTCGTGCTGCTTCTGTTCGTCATGCTGCTTGGGTTGAGGACGCTCTCCTTCAGCAACGGTGCTGGTGGTGTTCTGGCTGTCCCTGCTGTCGCGGAGGTGACGTTTACCCCGCCAGACTCGCCTCATCCCCCCTCACCCGCTTCACCCGGCCCATCCACGCCTCCCTCTACCCTCCTCCAAAGTCCTCCACACCCGTCTCCTCCTCGGTCCGCCGTACGAGTCGTCTACAACGCCCCGCCAAACTTCGCGCTCGACCCGATGACCCTTAAACCGCAACCGTCTCCTGTCGCTGTCCCGTTTCCCCGCTCAGCCAACGTCACCCCGTCGAGTCCAATCTCAGCACCGAGAGCGGTTCCTTCGAGACGTTCTGCTTCCATCTCGTCTGTGTCGATGACGGCGCCGTCGTTTGTGATCCCGCTGCCCGCACCTCTTTCGCCCACGATCTCGGTGTCTGTTCTGCCAAACAGGTGGCCAGCGCTCGACTTCACGTGTCCGTCCCCGTACCATGGCCCTCCACGCCATGACGAGAAGGAGCGCGCGTTTGGCACTGGAGAGGATCCGATCAAGGTGGAAGTCGGGGACGCCTCGTACGAGCTGTCGTGTACACTCGTCGGATTTTTGCTTGAGAACATGTACGTGCGACTCTTGATGTTGCAGTTCTTGGTCTTTCAGCTGACCATCCGGTCTTTTCCGACTCCAGCACGATCGCCAACAAGAATGACGGGGTGTTGATGCTGTGCGCGGCGAGGTGGACGTCCGACGGTCAGTGATTTCCTTTGCTGGCCGGACACCCTGCGGTTCTCGGCGCAGCCTGCTGACTGTCAGCACCATTCACCTGCTCTGCCCTCTCAGGAGAAACGCAAGTGAACCGCTGCGTCTCGTTCCCCGCCGACGCGAATCTCAACAAGGCCAAGGCGCGGTGAGTAACCAAGCGTGACTGCGCGCGCAACTCTTTCTCTCGTGTGCGCTACTCATCTGACTCTCTGACCTGTGCGACTGCTCTGGCTCTACCAAAGATTCGACGGGGACGTCCTGCACGTTTCCATCCCGCGAGGAAGCAATCATTTCGACTCTATCCCGGTCTTGCCGCTCGGAACGACTCCCTCCTCTGTCTCTGCTCTTCGTCGATCGTCTCAGTCTTGACTCGCTGATACTTGACAACCTTCACTACTACGTATACCTGCCTTTGCCTTCTGTATCAGTAGTCATGACCTCTCACGGTCTCTATATCTAGTACTTGGACCGTCCTTCTTGAGATCGACATCTTCTTTGACTTACGCCTCCCTCACCCCTACCTCCTAGCTCAATCTCGTCCTCTCATCCCATTCCTCTCAGCCTATAATCAGCTCGATCTCGACACTCTGTAGCATAAAGTTTCCAACCTCAGCCGTCAAAGGACACGATCAGATCCGCGCTCGCTCTTCTCGTCCGGAACGAGATATCGAATCAACGAGAACAGTCTCGCTTCAGTCCAACAGACATCAGCCTCAGCGAGATCCGCGCCTTGCGAGAAGCGATACAGACGAGGGAAAATAGGTCCAGGGTGGAGCTCCATTCCAGCGACCGACGTGTCGCGCGCCTGAGCTCGCAGGAAGGGCAGCCGGGCCACCTCGAGCGCTTCATGCAGGTCTGCTGACTTCGGCCCGACCAGATCGGTGTGGTCGTACGACCGATTCGGAACATGCAAGTGCTGGCAACAGTAACATCCCTCAAAGTGGTCTGATCAGAGGAGGGGCCGTGCCCTGGTCTTGTCCTGACCGCGCGGGGGGAGAAAGTCGAACGATTCGACCGACCCAAGCTCGCTCGCTGGCCTGACCTCACCCTTCGCCTCCAACTCCACTCCCTACCCTCTCCAACCCTTTCTCACCGTTCTCCCACCTACACGTTCTCTTCTTCCTTTCTCATCTCTCTCACCATGGCTTCTTCTCGCCGCCCCCAGGATGTTGGAATTCTCGGACTCGAGGTGAGCTCCCTCGTCCTTTCGTTTGGAGCGCGCGCGCTCGAGCCCTGTCCTCCTTGCTTGCTTCTCGCCTTGCCAGAGCTGACCAGCCTCACCCTTGACTCTTCGCGATGGCAGATGTACTTCCCCAAGCGGGTAAGCACTCATCCTTCCAGCTCACCTGATCTCAGGATCACTTTGCTGACTCTCGTTGACCTATCACGCGCGCCTGGACGTTCGCTCTTGCCTTCAGGCTATCGCCCACAAGGACCTCGAGGCGTTTGACGGGGTTGCCGCTGGCCGATACACGATCGGACTCGGAAACGACTTTATGGCCTTCACCGACGACCGAGAGGACATCAACTCGTTCGCCCTCAACGGTCAGTCTCGTGTCTTCTCTCTCCTCGCTTGAGCTCGCCCTCTTTTTCGGAGCGCGCGTTCGTTCCGTTGGGGGGGCCGTCGCGTCGGTGATCGACAAAGAGACACCCTCGGCGAATGAACAAGACGGTCGATGTGCTAGCTGGCTATCGACCAGAGCTCGTCAGCAGTCGCACTCGGCTGTAGGGGAGCTGGGAGGAGCGAGGCGAGGCGAGGCGACTTGGCATGGGCTGTCCGCGCGAGCCAGAAGTCAACCGAACGTCCGAGCTGACTGTCTTCTCTCTACGCTCTGTTCAGCCGTTGCCGGTCTCTTGAAGAAGTACAACGTCGACCCCAGGTCGATCGGACGACTTGACGTTGGAACCGAGTCGATCATTGACAAGTCAAAGTCTGTCAAGACCGTCCTGATGGACCTGTTTGAGTCGCACGGAAACACCGACATCGAGGGTATCGACTCCAAGAACGCCTGCTACGGAGGAACCGCCGCCCTGTTCAACGCCATCAACTGGGTCCAGTCCGAGTCGTGGGACGGAAGGAACGCCATCGTCGTCTCGGGGGACATTGCCATCTACGCGGAGGGTCCGGCCAGGCCCGCTGGAGGAGCTGGAGCCTGCGCCATCCTCATCGGACCTGACGCGCCCATCGTGTTCGAGCGTGAGTGCAGACGAGACTATTTGGGGTTAGCCTGGTCGCGGCAGAAAAGATGGGAGTAGCTTACGCTGACCTCTTTGGCTTCCTCCCTCGCTCAGCCGTTCACGGAACCTTCATGACCAACGCCTGGGACTTCTACAAGCCCAACCTCTCGTCCGAATACGTGAGTCTACCTCTTCTGGATCTAGCTGTACCAGCTGGGCCAGCTGCTGACCTCTGCGTTTGCGTCCTCCTCAGCCCATCGTTGACGGACCCCTCTCGGTCACCTCGTACGTGCACGCCGTCGACAAGGCGTACGAGTCGTACCGCACCAAGTACGAGAAGAAGTTTGCCGCCAAGACGAACGGCGTGAACGGACACTCGAACGGGACTAACGGAGCGACCACCAACGGATCGTCCCAGTCGCACGGCATCACCGCCGCCTCGTTCGACTACGTCCTCTTCCACTCGTAGGCTCACTCCCAGTCGCATCGGAGTACCTGTCCGAGCCCAGCTGACCCGATCGGTACTCTCTCCTCCATGCAGGCCGTACGGAAAGCAGGTCCAGAAGGGACACGCCCGAATGGTGAGCTTCCCTGTCCGCCCACCCGTCCGAGCTCGAGCTCACCCGTCCTCTTCCCCTCGATCTCGCGTTCTCAGCTCTACAACGACTTCCGAAACCACCCTGAGGACCCCATGTTCGCTGAGGTTCCCAAGGAGTTTGCCACGATGGACATGAAGGCCTCGCTTTCGGACAAGAACGTCGAGAAGGCCATGATCGCCGCCTCAAAGGTGAGCTCGGTCCCATGACAGGTGATACCGGAGGCTCAGAGACGAGACTGACCCTGCTTTCCGCTTTGTCTCGCTGTCTTTCAGGGATCGTACAAGTCGTCGGTCGAGCCCGGAACTGCGTGCGTCAAGCGACTGGGTAACCTGTACACCGCCTCCCTCTACGGATCCCTCGCCTCCCTCCTCGCTTCCACAAAGCCCGACGTCCTCGTGCGTACATGTTCCGAGCTCATCAGTGTTTCGGAGCTGCCGCTGACCGTGCACTGTTCCTCCGTCCCTCCAGGTCGGCAAGCGGTTGCTCTTCTACTCGTACGGATCTGGTGCCGCCGCCTCGGTCTTCGCCATGAAGGTCAAGTCTGCGCCCACCGAGATTGCCGAGAAGCTCCAGTTCACCGAGCGACTCGACGCGATGGACATTGTCCCGTGCGAGGACTTTGTCAAGTGCCTCAAGGTGCGTCTCTCGTCCCTCAACCTGACCAGCCGCGCGCAGCAGCCTCGGCCCGCCCGAAGCTCGGAGCTGACCTTCTCCCCCCTCCTCCTCTTCGTCTCCGCTCTTTCTCTTCAGATCCGAGAGGAGACCCACAACGCTGTTTCGTACACACCCGTCGGATCGCTCGACAACCTGTGGGACGGAGCTTACTACCTTGCTGAGATTGACTCGATGTTCAGGCGGCGGTACGAGATCAAGGCCTAAGCTTGATCTTCTTCTCCTTCTCGATCTTGTTGGTAGCTCAGGGAAGACGTCTCGTCTGGGAATGGGACGTCTGCGGTGGCGGTGGGTGTTGTTCTCGCTTAGATCTCGCACCGTTTGTTGGTTGGCTTTGCTTTATTCTCCTCTCTGTCTCTCTGTCTCTCTTTGCTCGTAATCTTCGTCGCATAGAGAACACATTGTTCGTTTCTTGGCCTATACCCATGCCAGTGCATCACCATCAGCTCACCCAGCAGCAGAAAGCGTGTCAAAGAAGAGTGGCAAGAAAGAACGGCAACAAAGGGTGAGAGGAGGGGACGAGCTCGAGCTCATCCATCCTCTCCTCCAACGACTCGAGACGCCATCCCACGTCTTTCCTCTCCTTCCCCTCCTGTTCTCCCGTCCTTTCCACCTCGTCGCAATCCACTCCTTCTGAACAGATCCCCGAGACCACTGTGTCCCTAGAGGTTGTCGTTGCGTTTCTGTCGCTCTGGTTGGCCGCGCGCCCGTCCTTCGTCGCTCTCAACCCGCCGCCATGCGTCCCTCGCTCGATTCAGCGCACTCAATAACGCTGTCCCCTTCCGAGTCAGTCGAGGTCAACGGTACGTCTATCTGGGCCTTGACCATACGCTCGTCATTGCCAAGCTGACGCGTTGTGAATTGTTAGACCATGTGTACGTCGCGCCAGGCTATGGCGGCCAGCCTCACACGATCGCCAGGATCATGGACATCTTTCCAGTCCCAAAGAACGCAAAAGGCGCGCTCGACCCGACGAGACAAGAGGTCCGCATAGCAGCCTACTACAGGTAAGTCGCCAGCTTGAACGCGTCGGCGGGCCGAAGCGAGAGTGGAATCGAGTCGTCCGGAGGACGGAGGGATGGTGAGCTCACACGCTGGTTCCCTTCTCGTCGTCTCGTCAATCGTACAGACCAGAGTGAGCAACATCCCTACTGCTTCGCCTCTTGCAGGAGCGGGTCACTGACTTTTCTCTCCTTCGCCTCATCTGAACTTGCAGAGAGGTGCGCCTAACGTTCCACTGCTATACGCTATCGCGCGCACGGACCAACTCGCTCGCGAGATCCAACCCACCTGACCCGTCTCCTCTTTCTTTCCGCTTCCTCTCTCTGCTCCAGGTGACCTCTCGAGCCTTCTCGGATCGTCGCGTCGTGTTTGCAGCCATCAACTCGTCGATCCGACTCGTGTCTGACATCCGAGGGAAATGCTTTGGTGGGACCAACCCCTCCTCGGCGCACCCTTCCCGAAGTCGCTCTGTTTAGGGCTCTCCTTTCTGACCTCTTGCGACCGGGTGACTTGGATATACAGTGAAACACAAGGATCAGATCGAGAACCTGAACGAGTGGAAGACGCGACCGGACCACTTCTTCTACAACAAGTTCTTTGACCCGTACATCAAGCGGGAGCTCGAGGTCATCCCTGTCTCGCTCATCAACAACCGTTCGTCACCTTCACTCTGTTGACTCTGACCGAGGCTCGCAGTGCGTCTGACTAAACTTGTTTCCGTTTGGTGTCGTTGCAGTGCCGAGTTCGATCCTGGATGTGCTCAAGTCGCGGTACCAGTTCATCATCGCCGAGCGGGAGGCCGTGTTCGAGTTGAACGAGCCCTACCAAACATGCGACACCTGCAAGGACTGGTCCTCATCCTCAAACGCGGTCAAGTGCGAGTGCGTACCCAGTCTTCATCCCCTGGCGGTCTTCTCTGCAGCTCATCTGACCTCGGGCTCTCTACCGTCTTCGGCAGCACGTGCAAGAACTGCTTCCACATGCGCTGCCTCAACCCGCCTTTGTTGACCCGGCCGGCAAAGGGATACAGGTCAGCTCATCTCTACGCGTCTTTGGTTCTAGGACATGGTTGAGCTGACTAGACTCTGACTCGGATGCTTCAGCTGGTCCTGTGCTCCTTGTGCTCGCAAGCACGACCGAGACGTGACCGCCCACGACGCAAAGCCGGCCCAGAAGGCAAAGGCGCCCACCCTGCCGACAGCAAAGTTTGATCGGAGCAGAGACGGCAAGAACGCGCTCACGACGTTCAAGGGCTGGCCGTTCAGGTACTTTGGGTGAGTTGACCGAGCTCAAAAGGTGGGCCGGTGAGCGCAAAGTATCTGACCCGTATCGGCTGGCGTCGCTCCTTTTAGAATCTACACGGTCGCCGAGGACACGCTGGATGCGGATGATCCGATCTTCCCGAGAGCTGCGACGCGGATTGGGACAAAGTTCCAGACGGTCGTCGAGGACGAGCTCGATGAGTCGGGCGAGCTCATGCCAAAGTCGATGACAGGTCAGCGATCTCTCCGCCTGGAACGCCTCCGTTTCAGTCTTGAGCTGACTTGACCGCTGCCGTATCAAGTGCACTCGTCGGAACTACCAGAACGTGGAGGAGACAGCACAGTCCGTCTCGTCAGTCGGCCGGTGGACACTCGTGAGTCGCTCGGCTGTCCTCTTCGCAGCTCGTCGTCTTGGCTCACCCTTCGTCCTCGGTCGTCGGCACAGTCGAGGACTACATGAACTCGGTCAAGACGCTCAAGCTTCCAGTTCCGTCCCACAGTCTAGGCGTGCTCAACCGAGCTGTCGAGCTCTTCACCCGGCTGCCTCGCCAAAAAGCGCTCGAGCAGATGAAGCGGTCCACGATCGCAGACCTCGACGTCGTCACAGTCAGTTCATCGGAGTGCTTCCAGCTCTTTGACAGGCAGGTCTGATCGCTCAACTCTCTATCTCGCAGTTCACTCCGTCAGAGATCGACAAGCTCGCGGTCAGCGTCGAGGAGCGAGGCGGACTGGACGCTCACCAGGCAGCCAAAGTCGATGGCCGCTCACCCGCCCACAACGTTCGCTACTACCGTGTATGGCGCGAGGAGCACCTCAAGGTCATGTTTGACGGTCTGCCGAAAGGTTCTTCTACCCGCGGGCCATCGACGATCGCAGGTCCGTCGATGCCGTCCCCGACCCGAGGCTCGACGCTAGAGGAGGACTCGGTCTACAACCCGGCCGTCGACAAGGGCGCCAAGCTCGTGTGCGACGCGTGCGGGACGAGATCGAGCAAACGATGGTGGAAGATCCCGAGAACGGTCGGGAGCGGAGTGTGGTGCGAGGCGGATGGGCAGACGTACCTCAAGTACGCCTGGGTGCCGAGGCACGAGTCGGCGAGGATCGCGACGGTCGGAGACAAGAGAGAGGCGACGCCGTTATCGGGTGCAAACCCAGCCAAGCGACCGAAAGTGAGTCCTCCCGAGTCATTCTGGACGTCAGCGTGCGTGCTGATCCTCTACATCCGCTTTTGTTTTCTTCAGACCTCGGCCGCTGCGACTGCCGCCGCAAACGCAGCCAACGGTGCTGCCGGACCTGTGGCCCTTCGATCGATACCATGCGCGTGTTGCAACCACGCCCAGCCGTCGGACACGATGCTCAAATGCTCGCACTGCTCCATCTCCGTCCACACAAGTCAGTCCCTGGCTCTGCGCGCCTCTCAGCTCAGGCCTTCTCACTGACACCGTCGTCGTGCCCTCTTCCGCAGGTTGTGCCGGCATTCCGCCCGAATCTCGGTCAAACCCGTACGTCTGCGACTTGTGCGCCAACATCGAGACGCAAGAGAATCAGATCGTCAGTTGCGCCGACTCCTCATCGTGCCCACCGGCTGCCTCACTCATCTGTTGTGCTGTCTTTATCGCTTACCTTCCGAGCAGAACCCTCACTGCATCCTCTGTCCACCGGGCAAGCCTCCTCTTCCACTCAACAAGTCGCACAAGAAGTCTCTGTATCCGGACGAGCCAAACTACCTGCAGACGCTCAAGCCGACGAATGGATCCAACAACTGGGCGCACGTCCTCTGCGCAATGTACGTGCCCGGGATTCGCTTCACGGACACGTCCGCGTACAGCAAGGTCGAGGGCGTCCACCTCGTCGAGCGAGAAGCATGGACGGGCGTCTGTGCTCTGTGCTCAAAGCGGGGCGGGGCGACGATCAAGTGCAACGACTGCCCGAAGCTGTTCCACGTCGCGTGCGCAATGTCGAGAGGCTACAAGTTCGGGTTCGAGGTCTCACTAGTACGTTTATGCATCTCCAAGCAGTTCTTCGTCTCATCTTGGAGTTGACTTGACCGCCCCTTTTCTCGCTCTGCAGGTCAAGCTCTCCCGACGCGACACCGTCACGGTCACCACCTTCAGGGAGGAGACGGGCCAGATGCGTCCGGTCGTGTACTGCCACGACCACGACCTCAAGGAGAAACTCATCTACGCGCCGCATCACCACGACAAAGTCCAGGGCCAGACAGCTCTCCAAGTCTACGCGTCGCTGTACAAACAGGCTCCGCCGACAGAGTCGTTCCCTCTCCTGCAGAAGGCAGAGGTGCTCGACTACCTGCTTGAGCGTAGAGGAGGCGGTCCCGACAACGCCGAGGACGCGAACAAGAGGAAGCGGAAGGCAGTCTCGCAGAGTGTGGAGCGGGATACTGAACCTGAGCAAGAGCGGAGACCGGTCGTGGCATCGGGCAACTCGTGCGGAAAGTGCGACGGGAAGTGGTCGGTGCGTCATCTGCTCTTCTGCTTGTGGCCCTGCTCGGTCGCCACCTTGCTGACCGACCCTCTCATCTTCTTTCCCTGCAGCCCATCTGGCAAACAATCGATTCGATCCTGCTCTGCCACCGATGCGCACCGCCTCCACCTCCTCCGCCGCCGCCACCTCCTCCTGCCCCACCCGCCATCGCATCTGTCTCCGTCGCCACCAAACCTCCTCCACCCCCTCCTGCAGTCGCCTCTTCGTCGTCTCACACGAACGGAACAAACGGAGTCGCGTCCACATCATCTTCCACCACCACTTCCGCCGTTCCCACTCCAACACCCGTCTCATCCATCACCACCTCAGCAAAGCCTCGTCGCTCGACACCTCCAAACCCCTTTGCCTCTCTCGTAGCCCCTCCAAAGCAAAAGACGGAACTCGATTGGCATACCGACCCGGTGCCGATAGCGCGACCCGTGGCTGTGGCGGCACCGAGACGGCAGTCTCCTCCAGTCGCGAAGCAAGAAGTCGTGGATCTCGTCCCACCCGCAGCAGCACCCGTCGCAGCCCTCGCACCCGCCATCGTCCCCGTTCCTCCTCCCCAACCAACTCCGACCACCGAGTCAGAAGCAGACAAGAAACAACGCGAAGCGAACGAGCGTCGGTCCCGACTCGCACACGAGGCAGCTCAACGTCAAGTCTTGCTCGTTCGAGAGCGGGCAGAAACGCTCGCGAGGGAGACGCGCGAGCGGGAGGAGCGGGAGCGCGAGGTGAGAGAGCGCGAGGAGCAGATCGCGCGGGACATGGAGTTTGAGGAGCTGAGTAGTGATGAGAGTGACGAGGAGGATCGGGCGTTGTATGCCAAGTAGGGATCCCGCCTAGCGTTCTTTCTCTCTTCTGTGGAAGGTGGTGTGTGGGGTGTTACGTTATTCGTCATGCATGCAGATAAGTCTAGAAGACGTGCAAAAAGTGTAGGAGGGAGAAAGCATGGGTGTGGGTGGAGCAGGTGAAAAAGAAAGAAAGAAAGCGAGGCCGCGAAAGAGAAGGGAGGGGAAACAAAACGAAGCTAGAGAGCAGACCGCTTGACCGGGACACGACGGTAGAAGAGGATGTAGGCGTTCTTGGACTGTAACGAAAGAAAGGGAGATAAAAGAGGAGTCAGCTAGGGGCAGAGGCAACAAAGATAGCGAGAGAAAGACGCACCACCAAGTCCTTCTCGTCCGCCTCAGAGATCGTCCGGTCGTCGCAGTACTTCCAGTGTCTCCGCGCAGACTTGACGAACGCGGTGTAGTGACCGCCTGAGAGGGACCCGGAGTGGTTCGAGACACCATCTGCAAGCAAGAGCCTAAGTCAGCGTTCGGCAGACGTGCAGTTATAGCCAGCGTCGAGGACGGGGACTCACAAAGCTCATAAACAAACGGCCCGCTCTGATCCCTCGGATCCTCCGCCTTTCTCGTCTGACTCGCATGCGAGTCCGGGCCCGACGACGGCAACGGCGGGGGCAGATACCTTGTCAGATCCAGGGAGCGGACCGGGAACTCTACGAGCGTCTCTGCCTTGTCCCAGAAGACGCCGTTCTTGGACGAGAACCGCTTGAGGTGGATGAGCAGGACGGGTGGAAGACGGGAGAGACTGAGGGATTTGGTAGCTGAGCGGGCTTTCTTGCATTTTGGGCAATTCCTGTTGGACGCGAGACCAGATAAGAACGGTCAGCCTTCGCCGAAGGTAAGAGTCAACGGAGGAGAGAAGACGCACCAAGCGTTGTCCCCCTCCATCATCTCCTCCTTCACGAATCCATCCAAGCACTGCTCCAAGGAGCACTTCCCCTTGCTGAACCTCCCTGTCGGTACAGGAAGCGAGAGATACATGAACGCGTCGTACGAGATTGAGTGGGCCCGACAGGTCTGGCACTCGACCTTGGAGCGGTACTGGCCCTGGAACCAGTCGACGACGAGCGAGTCGTTCCGTTGTTGGTAAGCACGCCATTCTTGGGAGGAGGCGATTTGAGGAGGGAGGGTGTTGAGCTCGTGCTCGCGCTCGGGGGTGACTTCCTTTGCTGGTGGGCGGACTTGGACTCGGTTGAGATCTGGTAGGAAGGGACAGAGTGAGTGGCGTGTTGGGTCGAGCGATGAAGGGAGAAGCGACTGACCCTCGTGCAGACCGTCGAGAAGGAAGGCGAGGAACTCTTGCGAGTCGTGCTGCTCGTTGCCGTCGAACGCGGGCGCAAACTTGACGATTGATTTCTGAGGGCGGAGAAAGGAGATAGCGTGAGTCTCTTGTGATGAGGACGGATAGTAACGGCTGAAACCGGAGAGCAGGACCGACCCTGAACGAGAGCGGCTGGATGAAGTGGTATTCTTGGTTCCACAGGGCAGAAACGAGCGACGAGTAGGCGCTGGCCAGGTTGCCCTTTGTACCGAGCGGGTTGTTCATGTTGACCGACCGGCGCCACCGTCCATCTCGGAAGAACGTCGTGAAGGGCACCGTCGCGCTCAGACACTGTAGTGTCGAGTTCTGGTAGCACGTGTTGCCGAGGTTCTTGAGCCCACTCGTCCCGACAATCTCCTCTCCCCAGTACCGGATCTCGTCCCCCTTGTCGCCTCCACTCGGTCCACCCTCTCTGCTGAGCCCGCTCGCACTGCGTACCAGCGTTCCAGCCCTCGCGCTCGCATGGCGCTCCAGCGATGGCGCAGCCGCCTGCTCGGGCATTTTTGGGCCCTCCGGATCCTCCTTGAGTAAGCTCGGGTACTGGATCGAAGGTCTCGAAGAGTGTCCCGATGGAGGCTGGTACCCGCTGTACGACTGGGACGCTTGATCGGCGTAGTCGGACCGACGGCGGGAGAGAGGGGAGAACGAGATCGATGCCGGAGGTGGTGAGGTGAGAGGCTGGGTATGAGAGGAAGATCCCGAAGCGATAGGGTAGCGCGAAGAAGAAGGATGGGACGCTGCCGGTTGGGGTGGCGAGGGGTAGGTGTACGAGGTCGGGAACGAGGTCGCTATCGGGGCCGGACGGCCGAGGGAGATCAAGTCTGGGTGGGACGTCGTCGAAGACTGGGAAGAAACCAGATTCGTCAACTACTGGGCGGAAGCGGGTGCAAAGGACGGAAACTCACCATTCCAGCCCCGTTCGAGATCGACCCGTTGAGAGGCCCCTCGCGCCCGACCCGCTTCTCGTCTGACCCGTCGAACGTTTGCGGAGACGAGCTCTGGGAACCTTCGACTGGCATCCTTGGGCTCCTGGACAAGCCATTCGGGCCCTCCAGCGAGCCGCCACCGATGTTTGCGCTTGCTCCTCCTGCGGGCGGCCGCTTCATCTCCGCCGCAAACGCCTCGTAGCCGCCGAGCATCAACACGGGCGCCCTCTTCAACGTTGCCGAAGAAAACTCGCGGTCAAAGATGATGGACGTCAACGTGTTGGCCGCTGTCGCAGTGGGCGATGTCGGGGTCGACACGTTGTCGTACACGACGACGAGGTCGTACTTTGACCGAGCAGAGAAGACGGGCTGCGACGCCGGCGGCAAGAGGGTGAGCAGCTTCGCAGAGTTGAGGCTGAAAATCACAAATGATGGCGAGGCTGTCAGTATGGAAGTTGACAGAGCACGAGAGAGAACCGTTCGGACGTGAGACCTCACCCATACTCCTTGAGCAACCCTGGCTCGACCCTGATGAGGTCCAGTGAATTGACACTCGCCCCAGCCATCGCTGCAGCGGTACGCACGTCCCCCTTGGCGAAGACGTCCTCAGACCTGACGTCGAGAAGCAGCAGGCTGACCCCGGCATCGATGTAGCGCCGAAGCAGGGATGGGAAGATGGTGTTGGAGAAGGGGAAGTCAACCCTCTGCTTTGGCGGATGAGGAGGTTGCGGCAGCTCCCTTGGGATTCTCCCATTCGATGCGATCGAGTCTCCCGAGTTCTGCATGGGAAGGGTACCGCTGGGCGAGATGGCGGGCGAGAAGGATGCGTTGTTGAGCGCCGCGAGGTTGGGCGTCGACGCTGAGTTTTGCTGACCAAACATCAGGTTCGTCACTGGCGGTGAGGGATGCGGCTGGTGGTGGTTCGTCGGAGTGGGCGTGTCGGAGGGAGAAGCAGGGGTGGTCATGATGGACGGCTGGAAGTCTCGAGCCGACGCAGATGGCGGAGGCGGTGGCAACGAGCGCGACGACTTTGGCATCGGCAGAGGCGATCCAGGCACGTTTGCCGGTACAGACGGCAGAAGGTTCGCGAACCTGTCCTCGAGATCTGATCCTCCAGGTGTCTGCATCGTCGACGGCGACAACGGCGCCAACGGTTGAGACTCGAACTCTGTGATTGATGGGAAGTGGTTGCTGAACGACGAATCCGCGTCCTGGTCCTCGGCCGTCTCGTCGATCGAGGACGGGATCGGAGGTGCCGGAGCCTTTGACGCAGCAAGCCGTGCGTTTGTGCTCGCGGTCGACAGCGAAGCCGGCTTGGTCGAGATTGGAGGAGGAGAGCGATGCCGCGGTGGAGGCAACGACGCCGAGTGGCCGTGCGAGATGAACGGAGGCTGCGTGGAAGAAGTCGGCGGAAGCGGACGGGGCTGGGGTTGCGCAATGACGGGTGGAGGGATGGTTTCCGGAAGGGAGAAGTCAGAGAGGGGTCGGTCTGCCGTCGTGCTCGGCGAGAGGGGTGGGTGAGCGTCGTGCTGGTGGTGTCCAGATGTCGAGGCACCCGAGGAAGAGCTGAGCGTCTTGGCCATCGATGAGGATGCTGAAGGCAGTGGTGGAGACGGCATGGAGGTCCCGTTGGTCGTCACTGGCGACGAGGTCGGAGGCTGAGCTGGGAGTGAGCTCGGCGTCTTACCCATCCGAGGTTGGGACGGACCCGTGTCGAGACCGGCGCCCTTGAGGGCAGCCATGCGCTCCTTGATCGACAGTGGACGAGCAGGAGCAGCTTCAGTCGCAGGAGAGGTCGGTCTGGACGAGCGCAGACCAGGGTCAGGTCAGATGCAACGGGGAGGAGGGGAGATGATGACGGCGGACGCACGATGAGCTCGGTCCGGCCACGTTCGCAGTCCCTCGACTCTTCTCACGAGACGACAGCACCTGCTCAACCTCCCTAATACTGTTCTTGAACGACTCGCTCGTCTACGAGCAACAACCGGAAGCGCGGTCAGCTCAGCCGAGGCATACAACAGGGGAGGAAGCGAGTGCCGAGCTCACCGTCTGCGAGAGGTACGACTTGAGCTGCGTCTGCACGTCCGGCCGAGACCGATCAGGGTGGTCCGTGGTGATGAACTGAGCGATACTGTCACAGGCAAAGACGCGATGAGCGAACGGGCGTCAGTTACTCAATGTGAGCTCGACGACTCAGCGAGATGCTCCGTCTCGGGAAGCGGTCCTCCCAAGCGAGCTGTCGTGCCTCCCGTCCAATGTCGACTCACTTTGCTGCCTTTCGGAGGTAGATGAAGGCTGTCTCGTAGTCTCCCTCGTCCTGCTTGACTGCTGCCTGGTGGAGCAGTTGCACACCTGACCCGATCCACGACTTTATGGCGGTCGCCTTGTTGGACCCCCTCGGACTGTCCTCGAGCTTGGCTACGTGCTTGAGCTCGGCGAGGCTCCGGCCCCGTCCTGGTTCCGCGGAGGCAGACGACATACGAGAGACCGCAAGAGTGAAGGTTGTCGGCGTTAGACTGTCCCAAGTGAAGGGGTCCCGGCCAGAGGCGAACGGCTCCCGAGCTGCGCGAGGCGAACACGTCGTCCTCAGCTTCAGCTCATGCTGCCGCCTCCTCAACGGCCACCATCGAGGTAGACTCCACCTCACATACCTTTCCCACTACTCTGCCGCCACGATGAGCGCCTCGATCCTCAACTCTACGCTGTCTGGTGTTTCTCCGCACCCGTTTGAGAGCGTGTTCGCGTTCCTCTCGGCCTGCCTGTCCCTCCTCGAGAGCGCGTTCAACTCGTCAGTCCAGCCCTTCCACGGCAATCTGCTCGCATGCATGTACGCATCTGACACTCTTGCTTGCCCTACAGGATTCCTGGGTCTGCCATCTTGCTTCGTTACATCCGTGTGTCGCATCAGAACGATCCATGGCGGACGCTGCTCGAGGTTGCCCTGTTCGCGTTCGCCCTCCGGACAGTGCTCTCCTCGCGGACGAGGACAGACAGGAGCGCAAAGAACTTTGTCCAGCTCACAGAAAAGGTACGCCTACATCAGTCGCTGTTCACTGGCATCCTCGGAGATCTGTCTGCCTCCAGACGCGACAGCTTGCCCGACCAGAGCTCGGACCTCCGCTCAGACTCCGAGCTGACCTCGTTCGCTTCTCTCTGCCTGGATCCAGGAAATTGACGAGCTCGTCTCTGACTGGACTCCTGATGCGCTCGTACCGGACATCCCCGAGAACTCTGTCGACAACCAGATGCTCGCTACCCTGCCCGTCATCCTGGGCGCTGCCGGACCCAAGGTCAAGCTGGCCGCCAACCCGACAAAGACGGTCGTCAACCTGGCCTCGTACAACTTCACCGGCCTCGCTGAGAACGACAAGATGAAAGAGACCGCACTCGAGACACTCAAGGTGTACGGTGTAGGAACCTGTGGCCCGCCCGGCTTCTACGGAACGATTGGTGAGCTTCAGCCCTCCCCCTTCCTCCGCACGCGACCTCCACTAGCCCCGGTCCTGGTCCGCAAACTCCGGCACCCCTGACATGCTGATGCAAACACCTTCTCTCGTGCCTCAGACGTCCATCGTGCCCTGGAAGCGAACATTTCGTCCTTCCTCCAGCTCCCCTCGACCATCATCTATGCCCAGGCCTTCTCGACAATGGCCTCGGTCATCCCTTCGTTCGCCAAAAGAGGAGACATCATCGTCGCCGACCGACTGTGCAACTTCTCCATCCAGAAGGGCCTGCAGATCTCGCGATCGACGATCAAGTGGTACGACCACGGGGACATGAGCTCGCTCGAGGCAGCCCTCGAGTCGGTCACCAGGGACGCAAAGAGGAAAGGAGGCAAGTTGACCAGGAGGTTCATCGTCACCGAGGGACTTTTTGAGAACGACGGGTTCATCAGTGATCTCGAGAAGCTGGTGAGTCCCTGAGTCTCGTCGAGACTGCTCTGAAGGTGAAGCTGATCGACCGTACTGTCCGCTTTGTGTGATCAGGTCGAGCTCAAGCGAAAGTACAAGTTCCGTCTCATCCTCGACGAGTCCATGTCCTTTGGTGTCCTCGGATCCACCGGACGAGGTCTTACCGAGTTCTCTGGCGTCCCTGTCAGTCCCTTCTACCTTCTCGCCTCCAACCCCATCCATCCCCATGCCTCCTTACATCCCTCGCCTTCACTAACTTTCAACCCCTTCTGAATCCGATCCCTCTCCAGGCCGCCGAAGTCGACATGCTCGTCGGCTCGATGGCGACCGGTCTCGCTGCCGGCGGAGGCTTCTGCTCCGGCTCCCTCGTCGTCACCGAACACCAACGGATCAACTCTGCCTCGTTCGTCTTCTCGGCCTCCCTCCCTGCTCTCCTCGCCACCACCGCTTCCTCCGCGATCCATCTACTCTCTTCCACACCCGCACTGTTCACCACCCTCCAATCACACACCGCCTTGGCACGATCGATCTTGGACCCGTTGGCACACCTGATTCACATTCCGTCGGATCCGCTTTCCCCCTTGATCCATCTCCAACTCGCCAGCCCGACCTTCCCTGATCCTGTGGATCAGAAGGGGATCGAGACGCAAGAGAGGCTCCTCCAGGAGGTGGTCGAGGAGTGTCTCTCTGGTCACGGGGTGTTGGTGACGAGGGCGAGGAGGTTGAGAGGGCAGGAGACGTTCGAGGCGAGACCGAGTATCAAGTTGAGCTTGTGTGCGACGCTGACGAGGAAGGAGGTGGAGAAGAGTGTGAAGGGGGTGAGGGATAGTTTGGTCAAGGTGTTGGGGGGGAAGAGGCGGTAGAGGCAGGCAGGCGAGGTCTTTGCGCTCTTTCTTCTGTTTGGTCTTGCTATCCTATATTTCTGCACTAGCACCCTTATAATACCTCTTCGCATCTATCTGGCCTGAGTCTAAGCGTCTAGATCCTTTACTTCTTCTCTCCTTCCTTGGCCAGGACGACGAAGTCGCCCAAGCTCTGCACGACGAATGTTGGGACCGTGCCGGACGTGTTCTTGGGGTTACCCTCCTCGATCTCTTCCGGCTGGGTGACTCCTGTCAGGACGAGCAGCGTGGACGTGCCGGATTGGTTGCCGAACTCGATGTCGGTGTTGAGCCGGTCGCCGACCATGACGGTGCGCGAGAGGTCGAAATGACGCCTGCAAGGACGACAGCGGGTGGTCAGGGACGAGGTCGAGATCGGCTCAGGACGGCAAAATGAAGAAGAGGGACGCACTTGGCTACGATGCAGTCCATCATCGTCTGTCATGCCAAATTGAAGTGGCGTGAGCACGATCACAAAGAGGTTGGTTGACCTTGGATGGGGAGGAAAGACGCACCTTCTCCGGCTTTCCACACTCCAACGGCGTCAGTCCCGTCGAGTACCGCAGAGGTGCCGAGATCGCTCCGCTTCCCGGGTAGAACTTTCCTCCTGCGGGGAAGGTCGAGTCCGAGTTTGTGAGAATGAAGTGGACCTCTGAACCGTCCTTGGTCGGTGTCGTCAGGTAGTGGTGCGCCTTGGCGAGCTTGTTGTAGTTGATCGAGGTGTCGAAGCTGATCAGAAGAGAGGGATCGGGTGTGGGGCGAGCCAGGGTGCGACGTAAGCGGCCGTAGGCCGAAAGACGGGGGGACTGGACTCACCCGCAGAGGACCGCCCCGACGTTGTCCTCAAACTCGAGCGACCCAAAGTCCAGCGAGGGAAGGAAGATGTTCTCTTTCGGGTCCTATACGAGGCGAGAGCAGAAAGACAAGAGGCTCAGCTCTCGTCCGAGACGGTTACAGGGCCAGGAGAGTGCGAGCTCACGGATCCTCCACAGTAGTTGATCCCCTCGCTCTTGAGCTCCTCCTCGAGCCCAGCCTCCCCAATCACAAACACCTTCTTGTCCTTGGGGAACTTGAGAATCTGCGACAGGTAGACGGCAGACGCGTAGGCCGAGCCAAAGATCTCCTCCTGCGGAACGGAGGGTGTTTGCGACGTCAGCCTGCGTGAGAGGATGAGCTCGGACGGAGAGAGGGTAGTGCGGACCTCTGATGCCTGGATGCCGAGCTTGTCAAACTTGGCCTTGTACTGCCGACGGGACTTGGTCGCGTTGTTGGTCACAAACACAATGTCCTTGCCTGCACGAGGAGCAACGAACAAGAGACGCAAGGGAGGAGGGAAAGGGTGAGCTCAACCGGATGACGAGCCGACGCCAACGACAGAGCTGCTGGTCAGCCTGTCACTGGCGAGCAAGACTGACCGAGCGACCTGAAGTACTCGAGCGTCTCCTTGATGTCGGGCAGGATGTGATCTCCGTGCCACAGGACCTGCAACGCAAAGACAGACGTGTCAGCAGAGGAGACGAGGCTGAACGGCATGAGCGAGACGAGAGACTGACTCCGTCGCAGTCGAGCAGGATCGTGTCCACGCTGTCGAGCATCTCCGTGAGCTCAGAGGGGGAAGAGAGGTGCTTGGACATGCTGACAGAAGAAAGATGTGGGCGATGACGAGGTGATGGCCGTTTGAGGCAGCTCGGAGGACGCCGGTCAAACGCGAGCTCACCTCGAGATCGCAACCTTTGTCCGCTGGGGCAGAGTCTTTCCGCTCCAAGGTCAAAGGTCATAGCATCTCAGCCCAGCGACGTGTCTGGAGTTGCTGGATCAGTAGATGCTGCGCGGAGGTCGCCTGGCGGAGTTGCAGGTGTTACCCGACTCAGTGGTCTGTGTCCTGACACTTAAACTGTAGCTTGCCGCGGTCACAAACGCAGATAAGGTGACCTCGTCTTGGCTGTCTATTCAACGACGTTTGTATCCATGGTGGCCTCGGAAGACTCGGGAAGAGATAAAACCATGTGACAGATGTATGCTACATCGGATCTGTTCGTCGGGGATCGTGCTACAGCTACCGACCCGAGGTCGAGAACGCTACAGCCCAAGTTACAGGTGCATCCTTCTGCCCCGGTCTCGGAGTCGTACGTATGTATCTCGCAAACTCCTTCGCCGTCCCTCTGTTCGTCAGACATCTACAAGGACCAAACTTCGGCGGTAGAAAGACCGGTTGCCGCGCCCCGAGGTGGCAAACGAGTACTTCTCCCTGACCCGGGGGGCCCGGTATCTACGCTCCTGTGAGAGCATCGCGGGGCTGGCAGAAGCGAACGACAAGGCTCGGCAACGTGGGAAAGGAAGGCAACCGACCCCTGATTGCAGCTTCCCCCCCTTTCTTCCGCTGATCATCTTCCTTGCCCGTTCCTGGTTCATCTCGATCTTTGATGCTGTACATCTCTCTGCTCCGACTGCCTCTCTCGTCCTGTCCACTCACGACCACCACCCTCTCTTCCTCAACTTTGCCACCTTTCCACCCTCTCCCCCTTCTCGCCTCTCCCCTTGCCGATCTGTCCTCTGGAGGTAATCCGACGGCGTGCCTCGAGCGTGTCCGTCTCCATTCGATCGGATGCCGGCCTTCCTGACGTCCCAGCGCAAGGTTTCGACAAAGAAGAACCGCCTTCGTCGAGGTGTGCCTCCCAAGAGCCCTGGCGCCGAGTCGTTCACGTCGGCGAAGCGGTCGCCCGTCGAGTGGGCCTACGACCCCCATGCCGCCCCTCCGCTGCCGACCTCGTCTGCAGGGTCGACCTCTGCTGGTGCGAGGTCACCTCGTCCGCCAAAGACTCCTACGACCAAGGGCGGGTTCGCTTACTTGGCCTTCCCGACGTCCGCCCGAGGCGGCCCAAGCTCAGCGACAGGGAAAGGGGCGAGCTCACCATGGCTGAACGTGCCCTCACCAAACCGTCCCTCCCCACCGCCTCGTCCTCTACGGCCATCGATGACTCGCAGGAAGCAGAACCAACTCGAGGCAGCCGAGCTCGCTCGCTCCGACACGAGTGGGTCAGCGTCGGACGCGAGGCCGGCGAGCACGCTTCCGACGCCGTTCACCTCGTTCCCGACGCCAAAGCTCGACGCAGAGTCCGCCTCACGGGCAAGTACAGCCTCGCCCTTGCCTGTGCTCGAGATCAGCGATTTTGGGTTCGACTGGGGTCTGGACGTGTACGGGTCCGCCAGCGGAGGGGATCAGCCAGGGGACAAGTCGTCTGACGTGGTGAGCTCATGTCCTCTGCGCACGAGGGCTCCGCTCGCTCTGGCCCCTGCCTCGCTCATCTTCCTCGCCGACCTCGCTGACCGCGATTGCTGCTTCATCCTCGCACGTCACAGAAGACATCTTCATCGACACCAGAGGCCATCGCTCTTCCAACCTCTCACGAAAGACTCGCGCATGCGCCTGGTCTACCGGTGAGTCCAGCCCTTTCGCCTTCCTCCGTCGCTCTCTGATGGCCTCCTCCTAGCCCCGCTCTCGACTCTGCCGGCTTCGCTCGAGACCCTCAAACTGACTGGACCTGATGATACCTCATGTTCTTGCAGCCCTTACCCGCAGGACTATCCGGCAAGCCGCAAGCTACCGATCCGGTCGACCGTTCCCGGTCGACGCGTCGCGGCGCACCAGCACCGATCCAGATCTTCACCCCGCTCGTCCGCTCGCCACCTCGGATCGACATTTCGTCCTCGGCCTCCTCACCGGTCAAGATTGCGCCCGCCAGTGGAGGTGAGACGAGCCGGCCGCCGTCGTCGATGAATCTCCATCCGCTCGACCCAGACCGGCAGTACGCGCTCGCGTCAGCTTCTTCGTCCGCTGCCTCGTCGTCGCCCAGCGAGGGAGGCGCAAGTAGCGCTGGCCTCGAGTCCGAGGAGGCTGCAGGGGTCGTCATCGGACGCGGGATGCTCGTCTCGTTCCAGGGATCAGCATCCACGACGTTCGTGCAGGGCCGGCTCTCGACAGTCCCGCCGAGCGTACCATCAGACAGCAGAGCGAGTCCGAGCTCCCAGGTTGGATCCAACATGCGCGGCTCAATTTACAAGAACCTACCAGCGACACCTGGGACCGTGTACAGCCCCAGCAGCGAGTACAGTCGCGAGTCTTCCTCCTCCGGGCACGCCCACGTAGGCCAGTCCCTCATCCAGCTGTCAGTCTTGTCAAGTTTACGTTCCTTCTTGCTTTTCGAGATGTAGCTTGCTCACTCTCGGCTCCACCCGTTACCCTCCCCGTGTGCAGTACCGTCACCCAGCCTTCGACCCCGTCGGCGTCTCATCAGGCGAGCGACAGCTCGTCATCGAGTCACAAGCACCGCCCTCGCCTGTCGCAGCTCATCGTTCCACCACCAAGCACACATCTCCCGCCGCTCGCACGGTCTCCGACTTCCGCCAACACGAACCTGACCTCGGCCTCACCCGTCGGCCAACATCCTGGTCGACCGTTCACGGCTGCGTTGGGCGCGTCGCCTGCTGCGCGTACAGAGTCACCTGCGCAACTGTTGTCGACCCACTCTAGCAATTACACCGACCGTTCCACTCGGTCGAATCCGTTCCAGTTCTCGCCGGCCCGGAAGAGCTCGCAGTCGTTGACGCCTCAGTCCGACCCATCGCTGTCGACCCGGTCGTCGCCCGACGCGGACGGCCGAGCGCGACCTGACAAGCATCCAGCGCCCAGCCCAGGACTTCCTCAGTCGTACACGCCTGGATCGACACACTCGTTCCTGCCCAGCCCGGGTGTCACGGTCGCGCTGGACACGCCCCGGACGGGCACCTCGTCAGCGACGTCGGGCAAGTTCTCGCACCCTCCGAGACCGTCAGTGACCGCCTACATGGCTGCAGGTGGTCCCACTCGATCCCGCAGTGAGAGCACGCCGCTCGTTGAGGCGTCTCCTCGAGACGCCAGTGCGTCGTTCCGTCCGATGACGCTCTCAAAGAGTCGATGGGCGAGCGACTCGGACCTCCGTAGAGTGGGATCGTACATCACCGAGGAGCCAAATTCGGACCAGCCGGACGATGACGGCGAGCTTGCGGCTCCGAGGATGCCTGCTGCATACGAGCAGAGAGGAAGGACCTCGCCCGCACCCTCTGGCGTGTCCTCGTTCCTTAGCGTCCAGTCCCTCGCCTCTTCGGTCCTCCCAGCCGGTCCTCGACCCTCGCCAGCGTCCTCGTTCAGGTCGACGTATGCACCTGGGTCCGAGTCAAGCGCGTCATCTGCATCTTTGCCACTCGAGACGAACCGGCCTGCTCCTCCACCGTTGCACCACTCGCACTCGACGCCGATGATCCAGACCATCAACTCGATCCAGGTCTCCCAGCAAGGTCACGCTCAGCTCCGTCGGCCTTCCGTCGACGCTCCCCTACCGCCCTCCATCAACCTGCCCCTTCCAGACGCCCCTCCGCTCCTGTTCCATCCCACACCTGTGGCGGTCCAGTCAATCTCCCTCGCCGATGCGCGCACCCAGTTCTCGACCTTGGACGTGCAGTCGATCATCTCTCTTGCCATCCAGAGCGTCGCTCCTGCTGGGTCGGTTCGACTGTTGTCGGCTGAAGCCATGTCGGTGCTGGTTCCGCTCGAGATGAGGAAGCTGCAGGCGCGCAGGGAGGCGCTGATCGCAGAGTTCAAGGGAGAGGCCAAGCGGCGAAAGAAGGTGCTCAAGTATCTGAACGAGCAGCGAGGAGGGACGAGTGAGGGCAAGGCGGGCAGGGTGGCGATCGTGCTCACGACGCATGGGAACAAGGGCGATGCGGCGGCCGAAGAGGTGAGTCGGACTCGATCCACATATGTACACCGAAGAGAGGACTGACGACCTATCTGTCTCCAGCTGTTCACGGTTTGCAACCAGATTGAGCAACTCCGGTCGCTGCTCTCTGACTCGAACGTCGGCGGACTGTCTCTCGCCCTCGGTAAGCTCAACGCGTCCCTCATCAAGGTGAACGAGCGCCTACAGGGAGAACGGAACGAACGGGAAAAGGTCGAGAGCGAACTCGCTCAACTCCGGGCCCAGCTCGACGGCGAGCGCACAAAGACACTCGAGGCCGAGGAGACGAAGGCCGCGCTCGCCACAGAGCTCGCCGCCGCTCAACAGGCGCTGTCCGAGGCTCGTCTTGGACGACTCGCCGAACTGCCCATGGTGACCGTGGCGGGATCTAGCGGTCCTCCGTCCCCGGTTCAGGTTGAGCTCGGCCATGCGGAGGAGCCAGCGTACGAGTCCGACCGGGAGTCCGAGGCGGACGAGTCAGAATACTCGCACAACTCGAACCGGTGGAGTGTCTCGACGATCGGAGGAGCCGCCTTCTTTCCGTTCCCGCCCTCAACGATCCCAATGGCCGGCCTGACGGCGCCAACGTCATCCTTCCCCACCTCGCCGAGTTCGTTCCCGGTCTCGCCAGCACCACCGTCCCCTACCACCCCTCGGCTGTCTCCGCTGAATCTAGCACAGCAGACCTCGTCGCCACCTCCTGCCAGCGAGACGTCCTATCACCACTTTCCGGCGACACCAACGCTGCCTGGACCTCTCCGACCTTCCATGGACGAACCTGCGGAGGACGAAGGGGACATCGAGGTGCTGGTCGAGCAGAGCACCTTGACGCCCGAGACGGCAACGTCGTTCGCAACCGTTCGCGGTCCTGTCCCGTCCTCGCTCGGCCGGTCCACCAGCACAAACACGAAGCGATCGTCGAGTCACGGTCACCACCAGGGCTCATCGTCCATCTCCATCACTATCGACTCGTCCAACGACCTGCCTTCCTCGACCCCGACCTTCGCACTCGAGGCTTCCTACCCTTACCCGCATGCATCGACCTACTCGGCCACCGACGACCCCACTGGTCCCGCGCACGCGCTCCGACCTAAGCGGTCCCAACGAAAACGGAACGGCCTCCACTTCCGCACCAACTCGGAAGCAGGCGCAGCCGATCGCTTCGAAGCCTCGTTCGATGTTTCCGACGTCGACGAAGGCGAGTGGGTCGATATTCGA
Organism: Mrakia hoshinonis; assembly: GCA_036245725.1. Taxonomy (NCBI): domain Eukaryota; kingdom Fungi; phylum Basidiomycota; class Tremellomycetes; order Cystofilobasidiales; family Mrakiaceae; genus Mrakia; species Mrakia hoshinonis. The sequence continues at coordinate 276,566 of BTPH01000002.1, forward strand.
CCGCCTCGAACCTCGGACACCGACAGTGGACAAGAAGCCTGTCAACAACTGCGTCGACACGACTCGCAGTTGCGAGGCAAGTCAGGCGAGCTGCTAGGCGATCTCAGTTTGAGCTTTCAGAGGAAGAAGATCGGGCGGACCCAGAGTGTGAAGGGTCTGGTGTCGTTCTTCGAGAAGGCAGAGAACAGAAAGGCCCTGGAGGCGAGGAAGTCCGCTGGAGAAACGGTGAGTTCTTAAGCTTCCTCCTGTGTCTGGCGAGGCATCGTGCTGACCTTTGTTTGGTGTCTGATCCGGCAGACTGAGTCTATCATGCTCGCCCTCGCGACCGCTTCGATCTGGATGGCGTCGGATCCTGACGAGCGCAATGCGTCTCCTTGAGACCTACTCCCGCCTTACATTTTCTTTCACTTCAGCTCAGACATTCAGTCGAGCACCCACAATCCTTTCGTGCTTTCCTCTCCTCGTTTCATCTTTCCACATCGTACACGTCCACCTTCGTTATCCTACCTCTCGTTTAGCATCTTTCCGACTTGTTGCCACACGTATCCCTTCCATCTCCTCTATCTTGCCGCACTTCTTGATCATCGCATACCTTAGCATCGCTTCCACTCATACACGAAGTCCCTCTTCAGCTAGTCCACATCTGCATCTTTCTCCGGCTTCGTCTGCTTCTTTCTCCAGCTTCGCTAGCTTCGTTTTGCTTCGCTATGGCCTCTTTACGACGCTCTCGCCCGTCCCTCTGTCGTTGACCGGCGCTCTATTCACCGACTTCTCTCTTCTCTCGCCATGGACTGTACTGCCAGATTGAGTCGCTGCTCACCAGAACAGGAGGACGACGTGACGGAGGTCCGCGCTCTTCCCCGCTTCGCGTCGCGCGGCTCCTGCCGGACGAAGATGACGGCGGACGACAGCTCACAGTCCCGACCTTCCTAACGACCATCCTCCGGGGCTCTCTGCAGTCCTCGACCAGCTCTCGACACCTCCCAACACATCTACGCCTCAGCACACACTCCCTCAGAGACCCAGGCCCACCCCCCATCCCCCCTCGCCCCTACCCGACCCCTCACCCTCACCCCCACCCTCCCTCCCCTCCGCCCTCAGCCTACGATGGCCTCCGTCAAAGTTGCCTCCCTCCTGATCAAGACGATCTCCAAACCCATCGCCAACAAGCTCAAGCAACAAGCGCAGGAGCACCCTTCGTTCCGCAAGATTACGATTGCTTTGGCGCAACAGATGCATCGGTCCGAGGCGCGCTTACGGACGGGCTTCTTGGGCGAGCCAAAGAGTTCAGTGAGGCCGTTGGTGGAGAGTAAAGGTGCGTTCCGAGGTCTTTTATTTATCGCTGGGTTGGAGCTGTGCTGGGCTCTCCGAGGCGGGCTAGCGCAGAGATGGGATAGTGAGAAAGGGGAAAGGAGGAAGCACAACGTGTGAGCTCACCTCTCTTTCCATCCATCCCCTCCTTTGGCTCTCCCTCAGCTGTCACAAACGGCGCCACCGCCCTCGCAGAAGGCTTCTTGTTCTTTGTTGGTGTCTCCTTGATCGCTGGGGAGGCGTACCGGAGTTCGCGGTCTGCTGGGAAGCGGAGGGATGATGTGGATGATCGGTTGGTCGAGCTCAAGGAGGGACTGGACGAGATGAGGGAGTTGGTCAAGGGGCTTAGGGAGAAGGAGGAGATGGAGAAGGGGGATGGGGATAAGAAGTGAGTTGCAGAACTACTGTTGTGTGGGTTGAGTGGTTGGCTGGGCTAGGGCTGTCTGGGCAGAGCCGAGGAGGATGGAGGGGTGTCGGAGCTCGCATGGAGGCCGACCTAGGCCTCCGTGCTGTCTGCACAGTCTGCCGCAGAGCTAGGCTTGTTCCAGCGCAACGCGATGGCTGTACGGCGGGTCGGACTAGCCACCTAAACAGACTCTGCGCCGGCTTATGAGCACGTTGTCTGACCTCCCGAATCTCATCCCTTGGTCATCTTCTCCAGGATCGACCACCTCTCCTCCATCCTCTCGCAAATCATTACCATCGGCCTCCGCGGAGGATGGCTAGACGCCTCCGCCCTTCCTTCTACCCCTCTTCACACCCTCCCAGCGCCAACAACAGCCTACATCACCTCCTCGGACCCGCCACCGTTCCCGGACGACTCGACCTCTCCATCGACACCTACCTCCTCTGCACCTTCATCACCATCACCACCTCCGTCAATAGCGGCAAGTGGAACAGCAGATGCCACTCCGTCAACGTCAGAACGGATCCAGCCGTTCGTCGCGCTCAGAGGACTGCTGGATCGGATGCCGACGACGACGCGACGGAGCGAACCCTCAGTGAGGGTGGGCGTGGAGGACGTATGGACAGAGGAGATGATTGATGGAAGGGTGCATGTAGATGGGGCTAGCAGCAGTAGTGAAGCAGATTGATGGCAGCACTTGTCCATCATTCCCGAGGCGAGGAGTTCGACTCTCGCCTGCTCTCAGAACACCAGTTCTGAGCCGCGCGACGCCACTGCCTATCGCAGTGCAGTGGCGTCATCTTCGATTGCAGAGAGGACCATGTCAGTCCGCACAGGGAACCTGAGAGGTCTCTGCAGGTCCGGGGCGCGTAAGTCTGAAAAGTACCAAGCGTTTCTCTGTCGCTCGTCTCGTATGGTCCTGTCCGCCCTCGCCCGACTCGAACCAGCCGCTCGGAATCCATGAAGGTTGGATCCGTAGCTGTTCACTTGTCGATTGGACCTCTCATTGAGATCGTGGGCTGGATGGAGAACAGGACAACGAAACAACAGGCGGGCGGGCGGGGCCGATCTCTTTCTCTCCAGACTGCGAGGTGGGTCCGTGTGTGTCGGTGACGTTGAGTGCTGGGCTGTCTGACTCTGGTTTGCTTTGGCATCTGCCATTTTCATTTGTTCTTTCCTTCCTTCCGGCGGAAGAACAGCCGGAGAGTCAGAGGGGCGGATGAAGGGGAAATGGGTCAAATGCTAAAGAGAGACCGATCCTTGGGGGACGGTTCACACGCGGCTCGAAGCATGCTGGACGCGTCTGCCTTTGCTCTCCCACACCTCCTGGGCCTCTCCTCGGAAGATATCGCGACACAACAGCCGGACAGCCGCCCGCCGCTCGGCCCTCTCGGGGTGTGTGTGGGCTTAATTACTCGTTCCATGCAGGCAGGCAGCCTCTTTTTCGCAGCAGAACAGATGATGACATTCGATGGGCTTGGAGACCCCCTCCTCCCCCCGCGCTCTGTTCATGTCTCTGAGTCCTCGCTCGCTCGGTCCGAACGTGGCAGAGAGGGGTGGGTCGGGGCGGAGTGTGAGCCATGTGCGCTTAGCACTTCTCCGGTTATGACCCCTGTTGTCGAGCGGAAAAGCAGCATCGTCCGACGTCGGTGAAGTCGTCCCCTTCAACCATCTCCGCCTTTGCTGTCGGTCCGACACTCCTTTGATTCCTTCTTTTCTCTTTTCTCTTTTCTCTTTCTCTTGGAAGGTGGGGTCGGCAATCTCGCCCGAGTGTGTGTGTGTGTTCACTGTCCCCCGTTGCCTGAGTGAGCGAGAAAGGAGCCGCTCGATCCCAGCAAGGTGTGAGCTCTCTCTCTCTCTCTGTTCCCCTCCGCCCCACTCGGCCGGCCGCTTCGAACCGATCATCCGTTTGCGCACCTCGCCGCCCCCGGTCGCAGCTCAGCTCGAGCCTTGCGTCGAAATTGACGCCCCGCTCTTGTTTCTTGCTTTCAACCATCAAAGTCAAAAATCCCGGTAAACTGCTCCCGAGCCATCAACAGCCCCCCCCTCGGACGACCTCCCCTCTCTTGGTTCCTCTCGTCCTTCACATCTCGACTGGCGTCTCTCGCTCTCTCCCCTGTCCGGCTGGGTTCCCTTACCGCCCGAAATCTCGCGCTCGCTTGAGGTCCCCCCCGTCGAGACCCCCCTCAACGACGACCTCATCATCACCTCGCCTCGGCGACGCCCTCCCAAGACCATGATGGAACCGACCCAGCTACCCTCGTCCGTCTCGTCGGTCCTCGTCAGCCCTGAAGACGCGTGAGTGATGCAGAGATCATGTCTATCAACGGAGGCGAGCTCGTGTGTCGGAGGGTGAGCTCGAGCTGACTTGCCCCCGTCCCTGTCCCCCTAGGCTCGTCCTGCTCGAGGCTGTCCGACTGGGCCTGATCCCTCGCACGACCAGGCGACTCACTCGGTCAGAAAGGTACGTGCACCATCGCCTGTCCTCGAGCTCTGCAGCCTATCCCAGCAAGGCAGACAGGCGCCCTGCCCCCCCTCTGGCCCTTACGTTTTTACCCCCGCCTGCTGGGGTGTGAGCTTGGGCGGGGCGCGCGTCGTTGCCGTCCGTGTGTGGTTCCAGTCGCCGACAGATGCTGACTGGACGCTCTCGATCGCCTCCCCTCGCTCGTCTTTCTCGATCCCCTCGCTCGCAACCCCCCCTCTCTCGTTCTCCCTCTTTCTCTCCGGCAGGGAAGCGCTCATTGGCAACGGGAGGGTCTTTGTCTGGGAAGAAGGTACGTCCCTGCCCGTCGCCTTGAATCTTGGAGGGGGGCGGTGCAGCTCAGGAGGGAGGGGGTGGTTTTAGCGTTGGAGCGAGGAGGGGGGTCGGGCCTGGCGGACATGAACGACGCCCTCGGACGCTTTTGACCTTCACAAGCCAAAAGAGCCCGCCCTTCCATCGCCCCACGACCGAACGCACAGATGCTTCCGAAGTCCGATCAACAACAACCGACCGAGCTGACTCCACGACACGTCCTTCTTTTGCGCTTCTCGCAGAGGAGACTGGCATGCAGCGATGGTGAGCCGCCCTCCGTTCAGTTTGGTTGACCGTCAAACCCACGCGCGCGCGCGACAGACTAGCTCACCGCGTTCCCTCCCTCTCCGACCTGCCAGGACCGACGGGAAGAAGTGGAGCTGCTCCAGAGTATGCGGCGAGTTTCTTGGATACGACCAAGTCTCTGGCGAAGGTCCCGGACGGACGAGAGGAAGGTGCGTCCAGCTCTGCATTCACTCTCTCCTCGGAGGTTGTCATCGGATCGACTCGCGCTCTTGGTCCTCGTTGTTGTCCTTCACCCCACTCCACCTGCTGACGCCCGCTTCGTGACGTTTGATCTTCTGCAGTGATGGTGTCCCCGCACGACGACTACCCGGAGGGCTTATCAAGCAAACCTTCCAGACGACGCTCTGCCTCGCTGGCCAGTCGCCCAAAAAGTTTCGTGAGTGCTCGTTGTTCTTGTCCCTGTCGCCCGAGCACCCCGTTCCTGTCCTTGCCGATCTGTGTATCCCTTCCCCCGCTGACGCCTCTTCTCGCGTGATATTCATTTTCCTCCCTTCGACGGCTCGGCTCCGCTTCGTTCGTCGATCCGCCCAATCAGACGTGATCTCGTATCATGTAGCCGCCGCCGCCCACCTCCTCCACAGGCCGTCACAGGACCCTGCGTTCGCCAAGCTATCGCTTTCGCTGTGGGCCAACGCGCCTTCGTCCTCATCGACGTCGCCGTCGTCCAGGTTGAGCGCCGTCAAACGATCGAGTTCTGAGCGAGAGCTCGGGCGCGTCGGCCGGGAAAAGTCGGACGACGACAACAGTCGGCCCTCGTCTGCTCTCCACGGGGTCACCCACCCCAGCTCAAGCAGGACGAGCTCAAGATCAAGAGGCGCTGCCGCTTCCGCGGTTGACGTCTCCGGGGCAGGCTCGTCGGGCTCCTCTTCGCGGACAGGGACGGCCGACGGACAGCACCCGCCGTGGGACACCAGGAGCGCCAGCTCCGGAGGAGACGACTACTCATCCAGCAGCAGTCGACTTCAGCCGCCATCCCAGGCAGGCAGTCTCGCCCGTGCTCGCTCCCATCGAGGGGCAGAGACGTGGGAGCCTGCAGCGCCGCCACCCAGACGGGTCCAGTCGCTCAATCACCACCATCAGCACCCTCGCGCCCACCTGCTCAACTCCCCAACACCATCCCTGACTTCCAACTCGTCCGCCTCTTCTTCGCGCTCGACCTCACCTCGCTACGCACCTCACCATCCTTACCCGCTCTACGACGACCCTCGACCTCGTTCCGCCTCGTCCTCTTCGTCCGCCCGCCACCCACCGTACGCCTACCCTGGCAGCCACCCTCACAGCTGGCCGGCCCGTCCCGCTTCACAAGGTCTGCCAAGCACGTTCCACGACAGCGAAGGATCACCCACGCCGCTGCCGAGCCTGGTCGAGATGAGGACACCGACCGCTGGATCGGGCGGAGCGGCGTTGCCTCCGCTGTCTGCTCTCAGCCTCGAGGCGCCAGACTACCATCCTCACCACTATGGAGGAGCACCACCTCCGACAGCCGGCACCGAGGACGACCGGGCGATGCTGAACCGGTTCAGGGTCAGGATTTAAGTTAGCAGCCTGCCCTCTATCTGACCTCTCATTCATCCATCAGCCTAGACTACATCAGACTATTCCATTGCTTAGACTCGCGCATTTCGTCCTCTCCGTATCAATCGCACACGCATACCCTTATCGGACCTCTCGCATTCGCTTGACCATACCATACCTTACCACTCTTTGGCCTCTGGGCCGCTCGCATCCCTACCTTACCCTATCCGCCTCTCTGTAGGCCTCAGTCGCATGTATCTCCTCGTTAGCTCCTCCCTTTCCCTCGCTCGCATACCCAAAGCTCAGTCGCGCTGTATTCTGATCCTTTGCATTCTTTCGTATTCCGACCGAAATATGGTCCCCGACGACGCGTCGAAAGAAGGGAAACGAAAGGTGGGCGCCTTGCTCGCTAGACCGAAGAGCGGAGTGGAATGGAGGAAGAAAGGGAGAGGGAGCATGAGATAGTGATAGTGGAGCAAGAAGTCAGAACGGCCGATAGAGAAAGAAAATGGAGCTAGGGCGATAGTCGTGACAGTCATGAGGAGAATGCAGTGGAAGAAAGGAGATGATGCAGGAGCAGAGAGAGAGGATTACAAGAAGAGAAACACCCAAAAGGAAGACAAAACGAACGACCGAGCCCAGTCTACCAGAAAGCGCCTGTCAACACCAAAACAAACAACAGAAGGTCAGCCTTCCGCGATCGCCCTCAACCAAGGAATAAAAGAAGGGAAACGTACACCACCCAATGAAGCACTGGCACAGGTTCTCCATGCTCGTCGCCTGCTGGATGAGCTTCTGGACCTGGGCGTCGACGGGGAGGGTGACGGTCGCCTTGAAGTCGCGTCCGGTGAGCTTGTCAGAGATCCGGTTGATCACCTTGACGGCGTGCTCGTTCTTGGCTTCGCGGCCGTCGGCACCTGCGGGAAGGAGAGATGAAAGCGCTGTCAGTATTCGAGAGACAGGCAAGGACGCGGAGAAGGCGGGTCAGAGGGCGACGTACTTCGGAGCAGCTCGTTCTCCTCGGCTCGCCGACGGTTGCCGACTCCAAACGCGCCGCGGTCTTGGTTGAGTTCTGCGAGAGGAAAATCGGATCAGTTCTCTGCACCGAGACGAAACGGAAGGGAAAGTTACTGGACTCACCCTCTGTAGCGACCGGCTGGTCCGCAGGTGCGGTCGCGACGAGCTTCCACGCGAACAGAGGGTCGTACACGAACGCCTCGAGCACCGCCATCAGCGACTCCTTGTTGTCCCGCATCACACGCATCACAATCTCGCAACTCTTGCTGTAAGCGCCGTGCACACCGCAGATCTGGACGAGAGAGGAACGGGTCAGTGAGAGCGAAGAAGGCGTGGAAAGGGTGGAGAGAGAAACTGACCTCCATGGCATTCGTGAGCATCCGCGTGAGACGGAACGGGATCTTCTCCGGGAACTTGTCTCGGTGCATCGTGATCTCGAAGCAGTCTCCCTGGACCGGACAAAGCAAAAAGGCATGGTCAGCGGTCTGCCTCTTTATCGAGCATCTCGATAGCCTCGGACTCACGAAGTCAATGTGCACGATCTTTCCCGTGATCCGATCGAGCAGCAAGTTTGACGGATGTCGGTCTCCGAGACCGAGGATGTATCCGACCATGCTCGTCGCCGCGAGCGAACGGATGTAGGTCGTCCGTCGCTCGACCCACGACTCCGAGTTTCGACTCTTGAGCCAGAGCACCCGGTACAGATCCTGGCCGGTCGTGTTCTCGAGCGCGTACTCGAAGACCTCGACCTTCTGCATCAGCGTCAGGTAGTCGTAGTCGGGAGCCATCTAAACAAGGTAGAAGCGACCAACAAGTCAGCTCACGTCGAGGAAGCCGGACGGACGAACGATCGCAGCCTTGGACGTACCTGGAGGATGAGCCTGTGCTCGATGTTTAGGAGAATCTTTCTGCTCTCCCTGTAGTCTCGGATGAGGACGTGCATCGTGTCCGTATCCTGGACCCATCCGATCAGACCCGAGTTGGGCGACAAGGGTGTGATCGAGTACGACTGGATGTGGAGGTGTCGCTTGAAACTCTCTGGGTCGTGCGAGAGCAGCGTGTTGACGAGCCCAAACAGCTGCATCACCCGCTCGTCCTGTCGGAGATCCTCGTGGCCCTTGAGCACAAACTGGTAGTCCTTGCCGTCCGACCCCTTGGTCGTGAACCGTCGAGGTCGCTGCTTGGACGTGATGACCGAGAACGTCGGCACAAAGCTGAGAATCTTGGCGATAGGCTTGCCGCTTCGATACGTTCCGGGCACGGCGAGCTCGAGGTCCCGGACCTTTAGCAACTTCGGCGACACGTACTGCAGCTCGAGCGCGGGCAGTTGCTGCAGCTGCTTCGTCAGCTTCTTGAACACCTGTTGAGCGAAGAAACGAGTGAGCGATCAGCAGAGATCGAAGATCGGTAGAAAAGGTCTGGACTGACCATGTAGTAGTTGTCCCACGCTTGGCTGAGATCGTTGGTGTCTCCGTGCTGTCGGTAGCGGCGGCAGAAGTCTCGTGCGACCGAGAGGTCGTGGCTGAAGCTCTGGATGAACGACTGCTCCCTGAGCGTCTCGGGCCCTTGCTCAATCATCTCGTGCAGCGGCTCGAGGACGTTGAACATGCCCTCGGGGTTGTGCTCGGCAAAGTAGAACCTCGACGCCTCCTCGAGTCCCTCGGTCCACAGCTCGTGCCACAGGATGGCGACTCGGATGAGTTCGTGACTGACGAGCTCGGCCTGATCGACCATGACGGCGCTGTGGTCCTTCATCCGGTTCATGATCGCGTGGGCGACCTCCTTTCGCATCTGCACCTGCGACTTTGACGCCACCAACAGCGGGTAGATGAGCGCCTGCGGATGAGCCCGTCCGACGCTGTTGAGCAGCTGCTCGATCGCGTTCCGGACGAGTGACTTGGAGATGTGGATTCGGGCGATGATCTGGGGGATGACCTCGAGCCAGACGTCGATGCTGACGCTCGAGGCTCCCTTGGTGATCGCCATGTTGACAGCCTCGTGCCACCCGTACTTGAACCACAGCGTAAGAAGTCGCAGCGTGTCCTGCAGCGAGTTGCCCTTCGAGAGCGCGATCGACCGGAAGAAGCCTGCGTGGAAGCACGCCGAAAAGTGTCAGCTGTGAGAGAACGAGGAGCGTGAACAAGTGCAGACAGACTCGCCATGAACGGCAGGGACGACGTGGACCGAGAAGACGTCGGCGTAAGCGAGGTTCGGCTGCTCGTCGAGCTTCTGGATGACCTCAAAGTTTGCGAGCGCCCACGTGTGCCATGCCTTGTACCAGTCTGGGTCGAGCTGGGTCGACCGGTTATACGATTGCAAGATGTCGTGGTCGTTGGTCGCGGTCCACTCCTGACCTCGGAGCTCGACCTCCCACTCTCCCTGCTTGAGGTAGCATCGAGCGAGCAGCTGGCTGAACTCTGACCGCTCCTCGGTCGGGAGCTCGCTGTCGGGTGCGCTCAGTCCGAGGTCGGTCGAGAGCTTGTCGGTAAACGTCCGGAGCCAGTTGAGCGTGTCCTCCCGGTTTCCCTGGGCCCAGGTGTACTTGAAGTAGGCGTACACGACGTGCGGGGGAGCCTGGAGTGCGCCGTCTCCGTTCCCCATGTCCTGCGGTCCGAGGAGCGAGTTGAGCGTCTTTTCTGCGAGGCCGAGTCTGTCCTGCTTCCTGCACAGGTTGGCAAACTTGATCCACATCTCCTTGTCCTGGGTCGGGGTCAGGACGAGACTTCGGACAGAAAGCACGCGCTGCCAGATCTCGACGTCCTGCTCGCACCCCTTGAGTCGCTTCATCCACGTCCGACGCATCGTCGCTTGTCGCTCGGGCTGGTCGGCCTGCTTCTTGTACGAGATGATCTCCTCGAGTTCAGACAGCATCTGGATCCGGATGAGGACGCTAAGAAAGAGAGAGAAGGCGATAGTCAGCTACAACCACGAAAGACGGGGAAGAAAAAGATGCGACTGACTTGTACGCCCGACTGTAGCTCTCGCCAAAGAGGGAGCACAGCTCGGGGTCGACGCTGTCCCTGGCTCGGAGGATGTGTCGCATCGCCTTTGGGTACTGTCCGTTGTGGATCGAGATGACGGCCCGGTAGAAGAAGTAGTCTGGCGTGTCCTTCTTCATCACCGCCACATAGTCCTCCATCAGATCCCACTGCTTGAGCGCCCACGCAGCAGCAGCAGCGAGCGAGGCCATCTGCCGGTGGTCCGCGACGCCGACGGAACCCCACTTGCTCTGCACAAAGTCGGACAACTGATCCCACTCTCCGAGGGCGTGCAGGCAGCGCATCTTTCCAAAGATGATCTCCCCGTCCTCCTCGCCCTCGAGCGCCTTGCGGTCAAACGCGGTGTAGGCCTCTTGCCAGCGGTTGAGCTCGAGGTACCAGCGCTCGTAGTCAAACTGCTGAGCCTCGAACGACTCGTCCTCGTGGCGGGCGTAGGTGAGGATCCCCCACGCGGTGTCCTGCTGCTGGAGCTTTGAGTTTACGTTGATGAGCGCCTTGACGACGTCTGCGGACGGGTCGGTGAACCACTCGAGCTCCTTGTAGTGGAGCGCCTTTGCGTACGCTCGATGCTGGAGCGCGTACCGTCCGAGCATCTTTGGGTCGATCGGGAGGACCTTGTCGTCGTGCTCTGCAAACTCGCACAGGTTGAGGAGTAGGTTGATCACCTCGGCAGGACTGCTGGGAGACGAGATGGCAGCCGAGATCGAGGTAACAAAGTCCTCCTGGAAGGCCTCGTACAGGGACGTCCAGCACGAGATGAAGGCGACATTGAACAGCTCCCGGTTGAGCGACTCGTGCTCCTCGGCAAGATCCTGGCACGCCTGCAGAGCGACCGACGGTGACTCGCGCAGAAGCTCGAGCCCGAGCTGCTTCGACCACTCGCGCCACTCTTCCGGCGTCGACACTCCTGCAGTACCCCACGCGCGCTTGAGCCTCTGCTGGTTGACGGCTACAGGTGCTGGCGTGGCCGACTTTCCGGCGGCGGCCTCGTTTGCGATCGCGTCGAGGACTCCGATGTCCTGCTGGAGGCGCTCTCGCTTGAGGATCTTGACGACGAGCTGGTCATAGTGCGTGTGCGCGACCTTTGTGCCGAGGAGGACCTTGTTCATCATCGGAATGAAGATGGCGTACTCGGGTCCCAGCTGGGTCACGAGCGAGCACAGGGCCGTCATGGCCGTGTCGGCGAGCTGCATCGACCCAGGCATCGACGGCGAGGACATCCCAATCACCCTCGCGAGCGGATGGATGATCTGCGACGCGTGCTCGGAGAAGTTGACGTGCTTTGCGAGGTGTCCGATCGTCTCGATCGACTTCTCTCTGACGGCAGGTCCGACGTCTGCTCGGTCGAACAGCTTGATGACCGCAGGCAGGATGAGGTGCGAGTACTCCTCGAGGCTGAGACCGAACGACTGGAGCGCGCCGAGGACCTCGACGAGGACCTCTTGCCGGCGAGGGTCCGAGAGGTCGCCGTCGAACGTGCGGAGGATGTCTTGGAGCAGGCGGGGGAGGAACGCCTTGAACTCGCCCTCGAGAGCCTCGGCCGTCACCCCGACGAGCTTGATCACGTACGACTGCAGCGACGGGTTGTTCCAGTACTCGAGGATCATTGTAAAGATCGGGTCCAAAAAGTTGCGGATGTGCTGCTTGACGAGCGAGATGAGCGTGCCGAGCTTGGACAGCCACGGCCCTTGGTACGTCGGCCCATTGTGGCGGATCGCGGCAAGCATCGCGGGAATGACTTGCGGAAGGAACGAGACGCACTTGAGCCCCTGGGTGAGGAAGATGTGTACGATCGCGTCCATCGCCTTTGTGTAGTGCAACGCGCTCAGCGCAGGGTCCGAGACGATGCCGACGAGCGAGTTGAACACGACGGCCTGGAAGTAGTCCTCGTTCGACTGTCCGCCCGTCGCGTGCATCAGCAGACTGATGTCGGTCTGTGCGGCACGGATGTGCTCGTTTGCGCTCTCGTCGACCTTCTCGAACAGGACCTTGCGCTTGTACGGGTCGAGCGCACCGAGCACTCCGAGCACTCTGATCGTCTCTCGACGAAGTCCAGGAGAGGTCTCGACCTTGACGAGCCGGTTGAGGATGGCGAGCAGCTCGGGATGCTCGACGTACGGGTCCACCGCGGTTCCGGTGTAGGACGCGATCTGGCCGAGCGTGCGGAGGGCGGCGTCCCTCTTGATCGTCGGCGACTGGTCCTGGAGCGTCTCCACAACGAGCTGCATGATCTTGCCCACTCGGGGTCCAATGTTCTCGCCTGCAACCCGTGCGAGCTCTCCGAGACAGGCGATCACGTGCGAGGCGACGACGGGCGTGGTCTCGACATCGTAGGCAGTCCGAAGGAGGACGTCGAGCAGCTCGTCGGTGTAGTTGACGACCAGCGCAGGCGATGCACCGACGAGCAGGCACAACAGCTTTGTCGTCTCCTCCTTCTGTCGACTGCGGGTCGAGAACTCGAGATTCGAGATCATCTCGATGAGCACCTTCCTCAGCGACGGCATCACGTACGCCGGGTTGTGGAGCGCGAGTCGGCCGATGATCTGGATGGCGAGCTCCCGGTTCGAGAAGACGACATCGTTGAGGGCGAGGAACAGCGTCCGCACGTTGTCCGCCTGGGCGAGGTGGCGATCAAACTTCTCCGTGAGGTTCTGAAGAACCGTCTGTCGGATCCGTGCGTCTGGGTCGGCGATTCCGACGGTCAACAGCTTCTCGAGCACCTCGCTGATGACCTCAATCGAGTGGGCGCTCGTCTGATAGCAGATCGGGTCCCTCGCAAACAGCACGCAGCACGTCGTCGCTGCAGCCTGGCGGACCTCGGTCGAGTCGGCCTCCAGGTACGGGAGAGCGCAACTCCGGACAAACTCGTTCAGGACGTGGCCTCCAAACTCAAAGTTGCTGAGCGTGACGAGGGCGAGTGCGATCGTCTCCTGACTGGGTCCCGTCCCTCCGAGCTGGATCATCCCAAAGTCCTTCGTCACGTTTGACAAGTTGTCCCTCGACGGTGGCGCACCCAGGGGTCGGTACGACTTTCCGCTCAAGATCAAAGACAGCATGTCGAGCAGCCGGTCCTGGATCGTCTTCTGTAGCGGCTGGACGTGTGCGGCCGTCTCCTTGAGTGCGCTTGTGAGGGGCTCGCCGAGTCCGGACGCAAACATGAGGTCGAGCAGGTCGTGCATGTGCTTTGTGAGGACGGGTCCGAACGCCTTGGCGAGCATGCCGATGCACTGGAAGATGGGGTCCTCTGGCGGGGCGTTCTTCTTTCCTCGCATGGCGAGCCCTTCCTTGACGGCTGCGAGGATGCTGTCGAGGAACGAGTTCATCTCTGACCCGACCTTGTCCGCGACGTGACCGATCGAGAGGAACGCGTGCGCCTTTTCGGGCTTCTTGAGCTGCGAGAGCAGATGGCGCATGCTCGTCGTGAGGAAGCTCGTCCCTCCGTTCTGGTCGCAGAAGCTTTGCGGGTCGTACGCGGCGAGATGGGGGATCAGGGTGATGACCGTCTTGCGGACGATGGCGTCCTTGGACTCGCGGTGCTTGAGGATGTAGTTGCAGACCATGTAGTAGTGCGCGTTCATAAACTGCAGTGAAGAAAGGACGTCAGCGAGTCCGAGCGATGAGCGACGAGCGACGGCACAGATTGCAGCCTGACTGACCATCTCTCCATAGTCGAACAGGGCCTCAAACACGAGCAAGCTTCCGTGGATGCTCTCGGTCGTGGGTGTGCGGAAGCCGCTGATCGCCTCGTTCAGCATACGACCGTAGACCTCGTACCGCTGCTTCTGGTCACGCGTCGTCCCGGGCGTCTTGACCTTGAAGCAGCTCGCGACGAGCAAGGCGGATCGCTCTCGGAGCAGCAGCCGAGGGTCGCGCAACGAGGACCAGATTGACTGAAGCAGGGCCGGTACGTAGGGTTGGATGATAAGAGGCACGGCGTCGGCGAGATCGCGACCGAGCAGGATGAACCGAGAGATGTCGGCACCTGATCGCGAGATGCGAGTAACACGGTCAGCGATCAGATAGAGGGACGAGGGGAGGCCAAAGTGAGCTCACCGGCTGCTCCGAGACCTTCTCCCTTGAGGACGTCGATGACCTTTGTGATCTCAATCTGCACGAGGTTGATGATCTCTGCGGATCTTGATCCCTTCCTCGCGATGCAGGCTGAAGATAGGCAAGGCAGCAAGATCGAAAGGCAAGGGTCAGCTCGGAGCCACCTCCGGAGATTGAACACGCCGTGCCCATGGGACGTCAGAGACACGGACTTACCGGCTAGCTCGCAGGTTGCTGTTGTGACATCGTACTCCTTACGAGAAAAGTACTCCTCGGCCTGCTTCCGGAAGAAGACTACGGCAAGCGGCGCATGCGAGGGTGGAGATGGTGTCAGCGGACGAGCTCACGTACGGGCGTTGATGATGCTCAGGGAGAGGCAAACTCACTTCCGTGTATGCGGTACAGGACGGCCGAGTTGACAGGAAGTTGCTCGGTCTTGAGCAGAGACACTGGAGGCACAAACGAGACGCGACGGCGGATCAGCTCTGAGCTCGACTGAGCTCGGTCGGCGGCAGGCTCGCTAGGCAGACTCACTGATCCCTGCGAGGACTGCGAGCTTCTCCTCCCTGACCTGATCGTGAGGGAGTTGTGCGATCTGGAGGACGACCTCTGTCCAGAGCACCTTTGATCGCTCCTCGCCCGAGAACTCATCCACACACTGCCATCCAAACCAGAACGAGCCAGGTCAGCTCGACATCGTCTCACCAGCTCCTTGATTCGACCAGTCCAAATCACGACAAGAGCGAGACTTACGTATCCTACGAGATCGTTTGTTGCGTTTGCGCGATCCTCTGGGGTCCTGCAGAGCCGAGGCGAGCGAGCGAGAGCGAGGAAGGGGGTCAGCCGCGGTTCGCCGGGTGAGCTCGAGATGCAGGCTCCGGGCAGACTGACCTCGTTCGTCTGAGCCTGATGAACAGGTCAGCAAAGACCTCGTTCTGACTCGATGCTGGGGTGGCCATCGCGCGTGTCAGGTGAACGGGACGAGGGTAGGGTGAGCTCGGACGAGCACGACCGAGGGGAGATCGAGCCGAACGAGGGCAGGCAAAGAAGGCCGGTCAAGCGAGGGGAACGAGGCCGGACGGCAGAAAGAGAGCGACGAGGTATGCGCGCCCAAAGAGAGGCTTGGCGTGAGTGCCTGGGGCGGAGACGGGTGGAGTCGGTATGGGTGTATGGGTGAGTGTTGAGCTCACGTTCGGGCAGGCGAGGGCTGTCTCCTCCGGCAGGCTCGAATGTCGGTCGGCTCGTTCGCCCACGCTCTTGCCTGCTGCGATACCCTTAACGACGACAAACTCGAGAGACCATGTCTATGCCCGAGGTTCCGCCTGAAGCGCCCAGGACGGGGATCGCCATCCTCAAGCCAGAGTCAGTCCATCCACAAACCTGGCGACGGCAGAGCTCACCCTGCCAGGAATGTCGAGCTGACCTGGCCGCTTCTCTCCTGCTTCGACCTTGCCCTGCCTCCCACCTTGCAGATTCATCCTCCCTCGAACTGCTCCTCCCAACGCGGCCGATGTTGTCGATGACGATGACGCCGAGGGTGCTGGCAAGAAGCGAGCGAACGAGGACGGAGGCGACGACCGGGACGGAAAGGCCTCAAAGGGCAACGACGGCAGGATGAAGAAGCAAAAGGGGATGAACAAGGGGAGAAAGTTTGGCATCGTGTCAGACGCAGGACCCGACATCTGCCAGAACTACGCGGCAGACAAGGGCTGTGCATTCGGAGACGAGTGAGTCCACCGGAGGGAGCTCACCAAGTGTGAGCTCGTCCCCGCCGCGGCCCAAGCCTGAACTGACCGCTCTGTCCGGACGCTTCCTGTGCTCTCTCCAGCTGCCGAAAGTCACACTCGCTACCTCTCTACTTTTCGACCAAGCCGGAGGACCTACCGTTCCCCCGAGCGAACTGGCTGTCCGAGACTGCGCCGTTCGTCCAACCTCCAGCGGACGCGTCTCCGTCCTCGCTCGTCCACTGCCCAACCTTCGAGGAACTCGGATTCTGCCCTCAAGGCTTCAAGTGCCGCTACCTGTCCTCGCATCAGCTTGCGCCTGTCGCACCTGAGGAGATCGGAGGGCTGGTCGTTGACGAGGAGAAGAAGGCCGCCAACGCGTCGAGGGGTTTCCGAGGAGAGAAGAACTGGGTCGCATCAGACGCAATGAGGGACCTCAGAACAAACAAGGTCAGTACAGGCTGACATAGCAAACTCTCCGCTAGGGATTCCGTCTCTGACGCGCTCACGCTGGCTCCACCTCTTGCTTGCGCCAGTACCCGTTCCCTGTCGCCGACGCGTACCTGACCAAGCTTGAGGGTCAAGCACCCGTCAGGAAGGGAGATGCCATGTTCAAGAAGGCTCCTGCTGCGTCCGAGGAGGAGGCGATGAACGACCAGGACGAGGAGGAGATGGCAGCAAACAGCAAGATCGACTCGGACAAGGACATCCCAGACGGACCGATGCGACCAGAGGAGAAGAGGAGGCTCAACTGGGAGGGAAAGACGTACCTCGTAAGTGTTGGCTTCCTTAGTACAACGCGAAAGAGCAGTGACTGACCTGTCCTCCGTCTGGTCTCTCTCATAGGCACCCCTCACGACGACCGGTCCGTCTTTTCTTTTCGCTTTCGCCTATGTCCTCAACCATGACTGACGATGTACCACTTCGCCTTGCAGGTAACCTTCCTTTCCGACGACTGTGCGTTGAGCTTGGTGCGGACATCACGTGCAGTGAGATGGGTCTCTCTGGCTCGTTCCTGCAGGGAGCCAAGACCGAGTGGGCCCTCACCAAGCGCCACGACACCGAGAAGACGTTCGGAGTCCAGGTCTGCGGCTCGAAACCTGCCCAGCTCGCTCCTTGCGCCGAGGCGATCGTCAAGCAGTGCCCCAACGTCGACTTCGTGGACGTCAACCTCGGCTGCCCGATCGACCTCGTCTTCAACAAGGGAGCCGGATCCGCCCTCTTTGACCACCCGACCAAACTCGGAAAGATCCTCGTCGGCATGTCGCGTGCGCTCGGGGAGGTCCCTCTCACCGTCAAGATGCGCATGGGGATCAAGGACAGGCAGAACACGGCCCACAAGCTGATCCCCCGGTTCGCGACCGAGTGGGGCGTCAACGGGATGACCATCCATGGTCGATCCCGTCAACAACGCTACTCGCGTTCGGCCGACTGGTCGTACATCAAGGAGTGCACCGAGACCCTCCGGACCACGTGCGAGGAGGCCAACCTGCCGTACATCCCGTTCTTCGGGAACGGAGACTGCTTCTCGTCCCAGCAGTACTACGAGTCGCTCGATACGGGAGTGGACGGGATCATGATCGCGAGGGGAGCGTTGATCAAGCCGTGGATCTTTACCGAGATCAAGGAGAGGAGGGAGTGGGACATCAGCGCGGTCGAGAGGCTCGATCTGATCAGGAAGTTTGCAGAGTGCGGGATCACCCATTGGGGGAGTGATACCGAGGGGATCAACAAGGCGAGGAGGTACCTGTGCGAGTCCATCTCGTTCACGTGAGTTTCTCCTCCGCTCGTTCTTTGTCTCCATTGTGGCTGTGTGTGCTGTACTGACTCCTCCTTTCTTGCGCCTCACAGCCATCGGTACATCCCCATCGGCCTGCTCGAGACCCTCCCGGGAAAGATCAACGAGCGTGCCCCGCCCTTCAAGGGTCGAAACGAGCTCGAGACCCTGCTCGCTTCCTCCGACTCGAGGGTCAGTCTTTCTTTCACCCTACCCTACCCCTCCCTTCTCCCTTCTCCCTATCCATCATCGTACATACATCCCTGCCCGTTGACTGACCCTCTTTGCCTCCTACTTTGAACTTGCACCTGAACCACCTTTGCAGGACTGGGTCAAGCTCTCCGAGATGTTCCTCGGGCCCTCCCCAGACGACTTCTCCTTCCTTCCCAAGCACAAGAGTTCGGCCGTTGGAGGAGGAGAGGAGGGGAACGGTTAGGGCGAAGGGGGGACTGCACCTCTGGCTTATCTGGTCCTTTGTCTTGCTACTATGAAGCCTCTGGCGATGTCTTTTTGGGCTTTCTTTTGGGGAAGAGGGGGAAGACGCATCGAGCATCCAAGAGATACGGAACCTAGACGATGGCCAGCAAGAGAATAAAAGAAGACGAAACGAAAGCGAAACAAAGAGGCGGAAGCAAAGAAAGACGAAGATAGAGAGCCGCCTAGAGCGCAACGACAGCGAGAGCAAGCAGCGCTCCTCCCGCGACGAGCGCGGACGAGTAGGACGCGTACGAGGACGAGGCGGACGAGGTGGTGGTGGTGGACTTGGACGAGGCGGAGGCGGCGGCCTTCATGAACAGACAGGACGAGCAGAGCAGACAGGAACGGGTCAGTTCTCCAAGACAGCCCTCGAGCGAAGGAAGAGAGAGTAGACGCTGCAAACTCACAGCCTGAACTCCAACGGTCGCGCTCGTCTTTGCAGCAGCAGCCGAGGACGAAGAGGCAGCAGTCTTGGCAGAGGTGGTAGCAGCAGGAGCGGCAGCAGCAGCCTCTCCCTTTCGTCCGGCGTCGATGAGGGCCTGCGTCTTGGCGTCGAAGGAGCCGGTCATGCCAGAGAGGGTGAACTGCCGAGTGCACGCGCAAGAGAGAAAGAGAGAGGATAAAAGAGAGAGAGAGAAATATCAGCGGGACGAGGCTGGACGACGGGGGAGAGAGAGCCTTAGAGGACGAGGACGCGACGGACCTTTGACGAGAACGAAGAGTACTTTGCTCCGTACTGCGAGGCAGGGTCGACGTAGTTGAGCGCGGAGAAACGGATGAAGTACTGGTCCCTGAATCACAACCCGAATCAAAGTCAAGGCGAGTCAGTCGACTCCGTTCGTACGCTTGTCTTGTCCTCTTTCCAACCTCTCTCTCTCCTGCGCCCGCACCTCTCCCTGCCACGAGAGTCATCTACGCACATGTTGGCTCCGACCTTCGGGTCGATCGTCACAATCAGCTGACCAGTCTTGGCGACCTCAACCGAGGGAGAAAGCACCTGAACCTCGACCTAGCAGCCAGCAAGCGAGACAACAGACCAGGGTCAGCACACAGACGGGACCCGTGGCACGCGAGCGAGAAGGGGAGAAGGGGTATACAGACCTGCTCAATCTGCGATCCAACGTAGAGCGACACTTTCGTGAGTCCAATGGTCGATAGAACAGGCGCGTTCTGGTCCTCGGCCCAGATGATGGTGCACGGCTGGCCACCCTGTCGGAAGCAACAACGTGTCGGAAGCAACAACGAAGCAACAACGGGAGTGAGGGGGAGGGGGGTGGAGGGGGACGTGTGAGCTCGTCGGCGCGCGTCAAAGGGAACCCCCCCGGCCCTTCGCTGACTGGGCTGTTAAATCGGGGAAGGCGGACGTACGACACAAGCGATAGACGGCGTAGGCTGGGTGACGTAGATGGTCGCGAGCGCAGAGGGCACGAGAGCGAGGAGGGAGAGGGCGGTAGCGGCGAACATGGCGAGTCTGTTTTGAGAGAGGGGGGGTCGGTAGGTGGGTGCGGGTGGGAGAATGTGGGTGATACGGAGAAGGAACGAGTGTGGTGCTAAGGAGCGTGAGGTCGGCGAGATGAGATGAGGGAAAAGAAGAGAAGGCTGAAGGAAGACGAGGGTCGTGGTTGATGGGCGGGAGGGCGTGAAGGGCGAACCGAGGGAGAAAGGGGAACGGAGTGCGCGGGGGATCCGCGTCTCTCGTCTGCCGGTCAGCGTCGATCCGATCGCGATTTGTTCGAGTCCACCGGCATGAGAGAACAACACGGATACAAAGACGCTTTCAACGGTCGAGAATCCAGAGAGTACCAGTAGATACGAGGCTTGATGCTTCGTGCTCGGTACAGCGCGACAACCAGACGCTCCGGACAGGGGGGGGGTCTGCCTCCGCCTCGGCACGAGCTGTCACCTTCCTGGGCGTGTGCCCCCACATCGCTTCACGTTCACGGCTCGGCACGATGGTGAAGGGATACAGATAGTATGGTTCCGGCAAGAAGGGAAGGATGTCAGGAAGAGAAGTAGCGAGTGAAGCAAAGTGAACAAAAGGTCGTAAACGGTAAAAGGTATCTGAAAGACGTGGAAGGTAGAAAGGGAGGCTGCAAGAAGGTTGCAAGAAGGCGAGAGATGCAGAGATGGGTTCTATGCCTTCTTGTTTGCCGCGAGGTTGAGCGTCTTTGAGATCGTGCCCAGCAGATCTGCCCGACGCAAAGGCTTCGTCACGTACTCGTCCTAGAACGCACCGAGATCAGAGCTGTGGTCAGTATCGGCTCGGTCGGAGGCTCGAGAAACGAAAGACGTAGACTGACCATGCCTGCCTCGAGACACTTTTCTCGGTCGCCCAGCATTGCGTGTGCGGTGAGAGCGATGATGGGTGTCCGTTCAAGTCCCTCGGTCTCCTCGATCACTCGGATCTGCTGGGTAGCCTCCTTCCCAGAGCAGACGGGCATGCTCACGTCCATCAGCACCAGCTGGTACGGCTTCTTGTCCGCGTGGCGAGCCTTGAACAGGTCCACAGCGATCTGACCGCTGCGAGAAGGGGAAAACAAGGAGGAAGGGCATGTGTCAGACTTGAGCCACTCTTGTGCTTCGGACGCGACTGATTAGTCTACGTACTTGTCTGCGATCTCGACCTTGTGCCCGCATCCCTCGAGCAACCTGACGGCGAGCTTCTGGTTGACCTTGTTGTCCTCTGCGAGCAGGATGTCGAGCAGGATGTCCTTTGTCTGGTCCGTCGGCAGCGCGGTGTGCGACTCGAGCGCAGGCAAGAGGGCGTTGAAGAGCTCCTGCATGCTCGCTGGTGTGGTGCAGTACGAGGTGATGCCCATGTCGAGACAGCTCTTGACCGGTATCGGCGGGAGGATCTCGTCGTGCGATTGCGGCAGGTTGAGCAGACGACGCCGGCTCTCGGGAAGGTTGAAGAACGGGGGAGGAGCGTTCTGGGAGCGGATGGTAGGCGCGAGGAGGACGATGGGGATGTAGCGGAGGTGCTCGACCTCGCGGAGCTTCTCTGCGACGGCGAGGGTGTCGACGATGACGGTGTCGAACGAGGGCAGCTTGTCCTCTGCGTGCGGGGCGGCCCAGACCTCTGCGACCGACTTGATGACGATCGCCTTGAGGTTGAGCTGCTCGATCGCGGCAGGGACGTTGGTCTGGTCGCCGAGGGTGTCGATCACGAGAATGTACCGTCCGCTCCAGGGCGCAATCTTCTCGAGCATCGCCGGAGGAGCCATCTCACTGATCTCGGCGCGGGTCGTAAAGTAGACTGTCGAGCAAAGACGAGCGACCGAGGTCAGCTCCGATCTCCCTGCATCTTCGGGCGGCCGGCCGACACTTACATTGACTTCCTCGACCGTAGTCACTGTTGACCCACAGCCGACCGTTCATGAGCGACACCAGCCGCTTCGAGATCGACAGTCCCAGCCCGGTTCCTCCGTACTTCCTCGTCGTGGACCCGTCCGCCTGTGCAAACGTGTCAAAGATGAGGTCGAGCTTGTCCTGCTTGATCCCGATCCCAGTGTCGGCGACGCAGAACTCGATCTCGCTCACGCCGTCCTCGATCTCGACCAGTCGACACGTCAGCGCGACCTGACCCTTTGTCGTAAACTTTACGGCGTTCCCGACGAGGTTGGTGATGACCTGTCGCAGCCTGAGCGGGTCTCCGGTGAGTTGATCCGGGATGCGCGGGTCCACGTCGTAGATGAGGTCGAGCTTGTTCTGCGCGGCCTTGACGCAGAGCGTCTTGAGCACACCAAACACGGACGACCGGAACGAGAACGAGATCTGCTCCATCGTCATCCGCCCAGCCTCAACTGCGAAAAGGGAACAAGAGAATCGGTCAGCGAGCGAAAGGGCAAGCATGGCCGATCGAGTGGGACTCACTCTTTGAGATGTCGAGGATGTCGTCGATGATGGTGAGCAACGAGCTCGCGAGTGTCGAGACAATCATGAGGTTCTCCCTCTGCTGCCGCGTGAGCTCGCTCTCGAGCGTGAGCATCGTCATTCCGATGATACCGTTCATCGGCGTCCGGATCTCGTGCGACATGTTGGCGAGGAACTCGGATTTGGACCTGTTTGCCAGCTCGGCGGCGATACGAGCCGCGGTGTTTGACTGGATCGACTCGCGCAGGTTAAAGACCATCTGGTTGATCTTTGTCTTGAGCGAGTCCATCTCTCCAGACGCCTCGACCGTGATGAATTCGGTGTAGTCGCCGTCCGTAGCTGTCGCAGAGATCTGCGCGAACGCTCGCACTTGCGAGGTAAGGTCTGTGGAAGAGAATAACGGGAAGCTGTCAGGTCCAGGCGAAGCGGCACAACACAGATCAAGTGTTCAAGACTGACTCTGCGCCATCGTGTTCACGTTGGATCTAGAAGGCAAGGGTAAGAGCACTTGTCAGAGAAGAGCGCAGATCAAGAAAAGCACTCGACACTCACGTGATCTCCTGCCATGTTCCCTCGACGTCCTGGACCTTTGCTTGCGCTCCGAGCTTTCCTTCCGTTCCCACTTGGCGTGCGACAAAGATGACCTCGGACGCGAAGATGGCGAGCGAGTCGATCATCCCGTTGATCGTGTTGACCAGGTTCAGCATCTCTCCCTGCACGGCGACGCCGACGACCTTGATCGTCAGGTCACCACGGGCGACAGCAGTCTGGAGACGGAAGCGGTCGAAAGGTCAGCAATCTGAAGCGAGATCCGGTGCCTCAAGAGGTACGTACAGTAGCGTGAGCGATTGTCCGCACTTGGACCGTCAGGTTGGCGGCCATGATGTTTACGTTATCGGTGAGGTCCTTCCATGTTCCGCTGACTCCGTCCACGCGGGCCTGTCCTCCAAGCTGACCGTACGTTCCGACCTCCTTTGCGACTCTTGTCACCTCGGAGGAGAAGTTGTTGAGCGACTCGACCATGTTGTTGACGGTGTTCTTGAGCTGGAGTATCTCTCCCTGCGCATCGACCGTGATCGACTTGGAGAGGTCTCCGGCAGCGACGGCGGTCGTACTAGACGAAGGAGGGCTCGGGTCAGCAGTTGAGTCAAATGGAGGCCGAGCGGGTAGAGAAGGGAGGAGACTCACACGACAGCGATCGACCGCACCTGCGTCGTCAGGTTGAGCGCCATCAGGTTCACGTTGTCGGTAAGCGCCTTCCAGACACCCTCGACATTGTGCACGACAGCCTGCCCTCCGAGCTTTCCTTCCGTTCCGACCTCGAGCGACACACGCGTCACCTCCTGGGCTAACGTCGTCAGTTGACCGACCATCTCGTTTACTGCGGATCAGAAACGGGGTCAAATCAGTCTAGGTCCCTGACTGACAGCTCTCTGAAGGAGACGCGACGTACCGGTAAGTTTGAGGTCCAAGATCTCTCCTTGCACGTCGACACTGACGACTCGCGTCAGGTCTCCTCGAGCGACCGATTTTGTCTGGACGAGTCAAATGCTGCGTCAGCACAAGGGGAAACGAGACAAGCGGGGCGACTGCACTCACGACGAGGGCAATCTCTCGCACTTGGTTCGTCAAGTTGGCAGCCATTTTCTGCAAGAGGATCGAAGCATGTCAGCTCGGATGAGGTAGCGGAAAAAGGCGATGGCGACAACTCACGTTGACGTTGGTCGTGAGGTCGAGCCAGGTTCCCTCGACTCCCTCGACGACGGCCTGACCACCGAGTTGTCCGTACGTTCCTACCTCGAGCGCGACTCGCGTCACTTCCCGAGCGAACGTCGTGAGCTGAGCCACCATCGAGTTGACCGTCTCCTTGAGCGTGGCCATCTCTCCCTCGACCTCGATGTCGATCGTCATCGTGAGATCACCCTGCAGGATGGAAGCGAGACAGTCAGATCAAGCCTCGAGCTATGAGGCAGAGAGAGAACGTGGACGGACCTTTGCGACAGCGGTCGTGACGCCAGCGATCGATCGTACTTGAGCAGTCAGATTGGCACACATCTGGTTTACATTGAGCGTGAGCTCCTTCCACACTCCCTCGACTCCGTACACCACAGCTTGTCCTCCTGCAGGACGGTCAAGCGTCGGAGCCATCAGCACAGCGGTCGCACGGAAGAATAGCGAAGGTTGACGTACCGAGTTTTCCTTGCGATCCGACCTCTAGTGACACTCTCGATACCTCGTCGGCCAGCGTCCGAAGTTGTAGCACCTGCATCCGACGCGTCAAGCCAGATCAGCACGCGCACCTAGTCCAGAACTCGACTGAAATCTGCTCACCATGTTATTGACCGTGATCTTGAGTTCCAGAATTTCTCCTTGCGCGTCGACATCAATCGTCTGCGAGAGATCTGTTTAGGAGCCAGACGAGGGATGCGTAGAAGAGGTCAGTCGTTTGCCTCGAGCTGGATGTCACGTTCGCGTCCGGCGACATACCTCCGAGAGCGACAGCCTGTGCACGTCACAAAGCATCAGACACGATACAACCTGGTCAGCACGGTGGAGGGCGGAGTTTGCTGCCCTCGGACGAGCTGCGTGGGCAACGCGGGGTGGGAGGGGAAAGATGGACGCACCTTTGTGACCTTTGCGATAGCTCGCACCTGCGAGGTAAGGTTCGCGGCCAGCTTGTTGACGACCGATGTGAGCTCGCGCCAGGTTCCCTGCACATCCTCGACCACGGCTTGACTGTGTGCAGCGCGATATCGGAGCGGCAGCCGAGAAGGGAGGAGGGTGTGGGGAAAGAAGACGGGGAAGTCAGCTCGGCTACACCGCGTGCGCCCGACCGAGGACAGGGGAGCCATCAAGCGAAAGTCACGAACCCTCCGAGTTTCCTGAAGATCATCAGAGAGAGGAGTTTCGAGGGTCAGCATACGAGCGCTGTCCAGGCCTGGAGGCTGCGTATGTAGGAGATGGTGGGCTTACCCTTCTGTTCCGACCTCGAGACTGACCCGCTCGACCTCGACGGCAAACAGCGCGAGTCGATCCACCTGCAGTCGCACGCACACACTTCCGTCAACTTCGAGCTTCGCGTCTAGGCAACGGACCTTGCTACTGACCATAGTGTTGATGATGTCCTTGAGCTCAATCATGACGACTCCCTCGACGGGCACGATGATCTTCTGGGTCAGGTCTGGTGTGTTTGGCGACGGTCGATGATCGACGAGGAAACCAAAGCAACGGTCAGGCTCGAGATCGTACATGACACGCAAGAGACACCATCAGAGAGGGTGGGGACGTACCTCCGGCAGCGACGGCCTGAGCAAGGTGGACATTCGGGACAGATTGGGGTGGAAAGAGAGGGGCCAAGGGTCAGGTCAGCTTGCGAACGGGCAGAGGTCACCGCCGAGCTCGCGACTCGTCTGCCGGCCCGTGCAGGACTGCAACGCCGGCAGGACCACCCCTTGGTGCCGGGCCTGTCTGATAGAGTGGACCCAGATATGCTTGCTGGAACTCTCTCCCGGCGCCCAGACGTCTACAGCGGCGGGAGGGAGGACGTACCTTGCAGACTCGTGCGACGTCCTGGACCTGGCTTTTGAGCATCACGAGCTCCTCCCCGGCCGTCAGGATGCTCCCACCCGCCCCAGGAGTCGACATGCTCGACGCGAGCGGGTGGGTCGAGCTGATGGTCGAGATCAAGCGCGAGGTGAGGTTCTGGTGACGGTCCGGGCAGGACGAGCCCCCTCCGCCCTGCGAGGATGCGATGGGCGGAGTGATCTCGGGCGTCTGCAGGCCATGCCCGTCACTGTCGTCTCCGAGGTGAGGGCTCGACTGCTGGAGCTGGTGGTGAGCCTGGGTGAGGAGGGAGTCCTGGCTGTGGAGGCGGATGGCGAGCGACTGGAGGTGAGCATGGATCGCGTCCGTCGTCGGTGACCGACCAGGACCGGTGAACGGAGGGAGCGTAGGAGGAGTTGACGAGGGAGAGAGCGGGGTAGAAGAAGTTGAAGGGTCGTTGGGTGATGAGGGCCGGTTGAGGGATTGGAGGAGGGAGAGGACGTGTGCGAGGTGGGCATCCTCGTCCGAGGGAGGCGGGGGAGGCCCACCGACAGGTGAGCTCGTCGAGGGGTCGTCCATCCGGAGAGAAGGCGCGACAAGAGGGAGCGGGGACGGAAAGTCGCGGGGACTGCACACACAAAAAGCAGACATGGGAGGTGAGGTCAGAGTCGAGCCTGGAGGAGGGTTTGGCAGGCGAGGAGGGCAAGGTCCCAGAGGCGGAGCTAGCGGCCTCGCCGACCTCCCCTCTGGCAGATGGGGGGTCACCTCGGCCAGAGAGACATCAGACTGACCGTTTGGATGTCCGAGCACTCGACAGATCGATCTCTCCCGGCGGCTGTATAGCGAAGGACGCGTTCTTCAGAACGCGGAAAAAAGGGCAAGGGGGAAGGTTGGGAGGAACGAGGACAGGAGAGGTGAGCGTGAGCTTGGACGTTCCCGACGCCGAGCTGCGGAATCGAACAACCCAGCCGAGAGTCGCGGCGTCCTTTCCTTTTGGATCTAGAGAGAGACTTGTTCCTTTAAAATGTCCGTCGATATGGCTGCGATCAGAGACCAACTACTCGAACCGTCGAGGAACCCGTCGGATGCGACGACGGGACCCTCCTACGGCGCACGAACCTCCTCCGGCCGTGGCTCGATGTCGTCCGAGGGTCTTTAGAGGGACGGCCTTCTCGCCTTCGCACCTCCTCGTAAGCTAAAATCTGGTGTACCTACCTAACGGTCAATAGTTCCTGGGTTGGCGCTACGTGGGTGCAGGCTGGACGCGCAACACAATCTTCCCGGCTCTTCTGATCTCCTCAGCCCCAGGGGTTCTGCCTCCCTGGGCCCGCTGGGCTCGAGAACGAAGACTGGAGCCCTTGGTTGAGAGGGCGGCCAATCTGCTGCTGTTGCTGGTACGGCAGCCCGAGTCCGGGCGGGGCGGACGGCCCGGGCTGCTGCTGCTGGGGCTGCTGCGCCCAACCCTGTGGGTACTGTTGGCCGCCGAACGACGGTGAAGAGCGCTGCTGGTACTGTGGCATGTACTGGTTCGCCAGCGCTGGTGATTGGGCGCCGATGGTGGGCGTGAAGCCGTTGGCGGGCGATGACGCCTGTGAGCGGTAGGCGGATGAAAGAGGCGGCAAGGAGGGCTGACCTGGGAGGCGAGTCTGAGGCTGCTGAGGGTAGTAGCTCTCCTGAGGGATATAGGTGCCCTGCGACGGCAGAGCGAAGGCGGACGGCTGCTGGTATGCTGAGTACGACTGGTTGTGCTGTGCCAAGGGAGGCAGACCACTCGACGCGTTGCTTGTGGGACCATGGCTGAACCGCAGTTCCGGAGAGGAGAAGGACTGATTGAGAGCCGCTGGAGTGTGGTTGAGGTGGCTGGTGTGGTTTGAGAGCCGGTGTGGTTGACCTTGATACTGCTGGCCTCCTCCTGGACCGTCCTGCATCCTGCTGGCCTCTCCGGACGCGAACGAACCCCAACCCGCTTGCGGCTGGCTTCGCATGTCCCTGAAGGAAGGCGAAGCTGCCGTCATAGCAGGGATCTGGACGGCCCCGCCAGCGACTGGCGTCCCCCAGATCGACGACAGGTTCGTGCTCGAGCCAAACAGCAGGTCGGACGACCGGGAGCCATCCTTCTGCAGTCCGGACGAGACGGGCACGTTGGTGGAAGTCGAGGTCATTTGCTTGAGCAGGTCGAGTGCGGTGAGGCCACTCACGGGCGCGGGCGCTCTCGTGTTGGCGATGGGCGTCGTCGGCCTTGGAGGTAGCGCACTGGAAAGTCGGAGACATAGACAGGTCAGTCCTCATCTAGAGCAGCAAGCGCTTGAGAGCATCCGACTTACTGTGAGGGTGCGGTAACGGTATCACGTCTCGAGATCGGCACCGGCCAGACGATTCTCTCCTCGCTCGCGTCCGGGATGGGTTGCTCTCCCTGATATGTCGTCGCCTCCTCGTGATGATCGTCAAACTCGCCCTCATCGTCGTCGTCGAGCGCTGCTCGCATGGCCCGGTTGACTGGATCGTCCTCGGTCTCTGTGCTGACCGAGGCGAGCTCGAGGTCGTGCTCGAGCGTGGATGCATGCGATCCAGAGTCGCCGTCGTTCAGCCCGCCCTCCTCGGTCTCGTCCTCGATGATGACCGCACCATGGTGAGCGCTGATTCTCGAGTCCCCGATGACAGTAGCCGGCGTGGCGACTGGTGGAACAGGCGTACGTGTCAGATCGGAGACGACTTGCGGCGCAGTGGTCATGGTTGCGTCTGCAATCTTCGGTCGTTCGACGGTTGCCGACGGTTGAGGCGACGAGCGAGTAGCATTTGTCGGCGGAGTCGGGGTAGCGTCTCGGAGATGGGAGACGGGTCGAGGTAGACTGGCCTTTGGCCCACGGTCCTGTGCAGACTGGAGTCGGTCTCCGTTGACTTGCGCAGGGTCGACCGGTCCGGCAACGAAGCGACCGTTTGCAAGTCGGACTGCAGCTTTGCCGTCTCCCTCCTGGCTAGTTCCGAGAGCTCTGCCATCCTTCTCGAGATCCCACAGCCGAAGGAGCATCTCCTCGTTTGGGTGGAGACCGCTTCCTTCCTCGGTCGCCTCCAGCACGAGCTGCTCTCCCGTCCATCCTTCGCCCATCCGCTTGCCGAGAGGGCCGAAACCCTTCATCTCGACGTCCTCAGCGAGTGGGGCTGCCATCGACGGTAGATCCGAGAACGGGAACGCGACCGAGATGGTGTTGAGGAACGAGGCGTACGTCCTCCAGAGGTGAGCGACTTTGGAGGGTATCGAAGAGACCGGGCCGGTGCTATGCGAAGACGAAGACGACGAGGGCGAGGGATAGGCTGGCGGAGAGGTGGACGCTCGAGCGAGGTAGGACGAGTGGGCGATCAGCCACTTTGAGCAGACTCGCAGCGTAGGAAGCACCCTTCTGAGGACGGCAGTGAGATGCTGGGCGGACTTGCTGAGGGCAGCGAGCGACTTTGCGGCGTCCAGAGATGAGCCTCCGTTGGATGAGACTGCACCTCCTGCGAGGACGCCCTTTTGGTCTTGCGAGAGCGTCTCCCTGATCTCTTTGGCCGAGATCTCGAGCAGGGTCGACAGAAGGTCGAGGATGTGCTCGAGCACGGGCGCCTCGACGTTGATCTTTGATCGAGCGTGATCCTTGTCGGCCCTGGGAACCGGACGAGAAAAGAGACCATCCCAATGACTGGCGAACGGGAGAACGACTGTCCTGAGGATGGTGTCGACCTCGAGGGACCGGGAGAGGAGTAGCGTCCGAAAGAGCGAGAGGACGACGGCCGACTGGTGCGAGAACCGGCCAGACTTGAGCGCGAACATGGCTTGGAGCAGGACGACCTCCTTCTTGAGTCTGCCCTCGTCAACCTCTCCACCTCCGATGACGACGTCTGCGCCTCTTCCAGCAGCCTTCCATGCGTCGAGCGGTCGACGGAGCGTGCTCTGGAGGTTGCCTCTCGCGGTCACGAACGGGTCCTGGATCGACAGCGCGCGCAGGTAGAAGTACGTCGACGAGAACGGGTCGTGGACGTACGTCGAGATGACGGCGAGCTGGTTGAACGGGTTCCCTGACAGTCAAAGTGGCAAGGAGCGCAAGGAGATCAGCATTTTGATCGTTGAATGGGCGAACGCGATGCGGACACGATAGGGCTAACCGTTCTCTGGCATGAGCTCCCTCGCTCTGCTATAGACCTCCTTGGCGCGGTCAAACCTCTTGTCCTGGGGAACGACAGGCTTGCCGTTCTCGAGTCTGCCCTTGCGCTCTCGCTCCCTCTCCGAGTACATCTCCTTGTACCGCTCCAGATCGCCGAGGCACACGAGCACCTTGGTGACAGCCTTCTTGCCGAGCACTGACTGGTCCCCCAACTCAGCGACATCTCCCTCGGTCATGGATCCATGTCCCTCGAGGCCTTCTGCAACGACGATGCCGAGCGAGGCAAGGAACGGTCTCGCCTCCTCGACGCCGAGCGAGCGCACAAACCTCGCTGCGAGGGCCGAGTAGAAGGCGATCTCGGCCGAGAGGAAGGCCCTGAACTTTGTGAGCTGCTTCCTGAGCTCGACAGGACGAGCTCGGGCGTTGAGGTGTTGTCGACCAGACGGCGGGACCACATGCGTCGGCGCTCGACCAGGTTTCGCAGACGAGGCAGACGCAGGTGGACCGGACAGCTCGGTGATCTTGGCGCGATGAAGAGCGATGATGTTATGGGTCGTCTGGATCCAGAGACCTTCGACGTGTTGGAGCAGCGCAGGGTGGGCGGCTGGTGGGGTGCTTGTCGCGGAGGCTAAAGAGGACGACGACGGGTGAGGATGATGCGAGAACAGCAGGGTCTGGTATCGCCGTCGGAGACTGCACAATAGAGGAAAAGAGGATGTCAGTCAAAGGTCGCGAGACATGAGCCGCTTCCGTAGATGCGAGAGGCGAGGCAGGAGGTGAACTGAAAGAGAGCTGGATGGTGAGCTCACCTCTGTCGCTGCAACTCGACCTCCGGGTCCGTTAATCCCTTCGTCTCGAGCGACTTGGTCAGAGTAATGTTCATCCCCTTGAGATCTCTGCCAGCGCCAGGCCAAACGGACAAGAGATGAGAAAGAGGCCATGATCAGCCCGGGAGCTAAGAGATGACCTCGACAGGTGCGAGCTCGCCGACTTCGTACCGCACACCGCAGGACCATCCTCAGCTCGCGACGACCGACTCGGCTGTCGAGACTGACCTGATGATCTGAGATGTTTGCCCGTCCGACGAAAGGAGCGGCGTCGTCTTTGCGACGACGGGCGTGTCTGCAGGGTCGAGCTGACCTCGTGCACCTCGGGTCGTCTCGACTGGGGAGGACTGCATCTCGACTCGGAGGGTCGTTTGTCCGGGGCGGTGTTGGCAAGGGAGACGAGGGGTGATCTGGCCGACGTGCTAGATCATCGCTCGCTACCGAAAAGGGAACGGGAAGGGTCGGAGAAAACCGGCGGTCGGAGTTGAGGGCGTCTCGACCTGGGATGCCCGGTCGCGCGAACGTCCTGGCGAACACCTCTCATGGTCCGCACTGCTTGCCTCAAAGAGCAGGAAGATGAACAACATGGGTATGGCCGAGAGGCCGAAAGGCGCGGGTACATTAAAGGTAAAGAATGAGAGAAGCAAGGGCAAGTGAAGAGAAGGTGAAAAGAGGGAATGGTCAAGCCTAGTACTCTGAGGAGATAATTCGGAAGGCCAAGGGTCAGCAAATGACAAACAGGCTTCGAGTAAGCGAGCCTTGACTCACTGTACCGTGTAGAGTAGTCTGGAAGCGTAAAGCGCGAGGTTGCAGGTCAATCGAGGTGAGAGGACGTGCACGCGTCAAGAAAAAGCAGGGTGTCCACTTACCCTTTGGTGCGACGACGAGACCTCGTCCCTTGGACGCTCCTCGGTAGACGGTCTCGATCAGATCGATCAGCTCCTGCTTGTCCGACATGGCCCACGTGCTGCATAATCGAGAAGACACACAAAGGTCAGATCACGCGACTCGTCCTTGCGAACGCTCGACGGGACTTACATCTTGTTGTTGTTTCCGGTCGAGAGATCAACCATGATGTGCTTGTTTCTGAAGTAGCGCGAAAGAATCGAGATCAGCCTAGCAAGGTCAGAAGGAGAGACGAGAATGCGTGCGAACCGGTAGAAGAACATGGTTGTGCACGGGTCGTAGACTGGATCGAAGAAACGCAGGATTAGCTGTTGCCAGCGCGAGTACGGACAAGCGATCAACAGATACTCACTCTCGTACATCTGGAACGAAGATTCAGCGCGAGTCGAAGAAAGGCAGGTCAGCGATGGCCCTCGAGACTGGGTGGTGGAAAGCCGGCGGGTGCTGACCTTGTTGAAGTCTGGCACCTTTGTGATGTCCACCAGGTAGATGACGGCAAAGTTCTGGATCTTCTCCTGCACAGAGTACAGAGTCTCATCCATCTTCATGCACGTAGGGTCCCAATCGTTGCCTGGACGGAAGTGGGGACGCAACGGTCGTCAGCGGAGAGGAGGAACGACCGGCGAGCTCGACCGAGATCGGCTAGCCTCCGCTGCCACCCCTAGACGAGTGAGATAGATGATGGACTGACCGAATCGAAGGATGACGACTCGATCCTCTTCCGACAGAATGGCCTCTACAAGCGAGATGCAAAGGCAAGGAAGAGCCAGGTCAGTCGATGAGCTCGGGCAAGTTGAGCTTGGGTGAGAGCACTCACGGTCTACGTGCCTGCACACAGCCAGACAGAGGTGGATCAGCATCGTATGACTGGCGTGGAGATGGCAGGTACTCACCAGGCTGTCTGCAGGTGGGTCATGAAGTACGACATGCTGGGCGGAAGGTTGCGGCGGGTGAGCTCGTCGTGGTCGGCGGAGGCCTGACCTCGCTGCCCGAATCTCGACAACCTCACCTCCCGGGGCTGGACCCTAACGACGACAACCCCTCCTTGCCCTTCTCGTCTTACCATGTCGTCTGTCGACATCAACTTGTCGAACCAGGTGTTTGACTTGATCTTCCACCCGACCCAGTCCACGCTGTATGCGGCCCTCCTCACCGGAGAGGTCAAGGTCAGCTCCGAACCTGCTGCCCTCCCTCGCTCGTCGCGCTCCGAGCTCATTCGTTTCTGCCCTCTTCCTCGCAGGCGTTCAATTATGACCTCTCTGGAGAGGAGATCACTTATGAAGAGGCCTTTACGACTCTCCCGAACAAGAAGAGTTGTCGTGGGCTCGCTCTCGGCGAGGGAGGACAGCAGCTTTTTGCCGTAGGAAAGGAGAGGAACCTCACGTGAGTACTCGAGCAGACGCTCAGCGGGTCAAGCGTGCTCGTCTGGATACCAAGCGCTCCATATGGGGTGCTGGGGAGGGCCGGACGAGGTCCTGGGAGAGCGTACGAGGGTTGAGCCGTGTCAGGAGCAGGCCGGGAGGATTCCGCTGAGCTCAACCTGTCGAGCTCGGCCATGTCCTCCCCTCCTGGCATCATCCCATCGGATCTTCCACCGTGCCAGGCGCCTGATCGACACATGGTCTACCGCTCAAGCACCTTTGGGCCTCGTTATGGCTTCTGTCCGATCCCGCTTCGACCATGCAAGCTGACCTGTCCCTGTTCCGTCTTGCGCCCCGTTCTAGCGTCATTGATACTGCTACTGGCACTGTCATCTCCAACATTGCGAACGCACATGAGTACGTGCCTGAGTTTACTTCTGTGCTGTTGCTGGCTCATGGTTTGCCTCGCCTGGCGCTGACCTGCTCTGTCGCGTCCTCTAGCGGAGCCATCAACCGAGTCTCGTACCTCACGTCGTCGTGCGTCGTGACTGGAGATGACGATGGAGTAGTAAAGGTGCGTGCATTCCGTCAGCGGACAGTGGATCGGCAGCTTGTACCCCGGCGGACACTACCTTTCCACACCGTTCGAGACCTGCGCTTCTGCTGAGGCTGACCATTCGCATGCTTGCCTCCTACCAGCTTTGGGACCCTCGTATAGCTACCGGTCCGACCGAGGTCAAGTCGTTCAACCACCACTGGGACTACATCACCGACTTCCTCTACTTTGAGGACAAGAAGCAACTCCTCACCACCTCGGGAGACGCGACCCTGTCCGTCATCGACATCCGATCATCGAAAGCTGTCCCGTTGAGCGTGTCCGAGAGTCAAGACGACGAGCTGCTGAGTTGTGTGTCAATCAAGGGGTACGTCTGGCTGTCCTGCCCCCAATCTTGTCCTTCACCGAGTCGACTCGTGCACCCTCACGACTCCCGCTGATGCCCTCCTGTACACTCTATACAGCGGGACCAAGGTGCTGACCGGGTCGTCGATGGGTATTCTGTCGGTATGGGACCGCTCGAAGGGCTTTGGAGATTGCGTGGATCGAATCCCTGGGTGAGTCCAACCTCGACCTCGACTGGCTGACAGTATGCCTCTTCTTGCTCGGGGTTGTCAGCGGAGCCGTGCGCTGACGCCTGCTTTGTTGTTATGTCCGTTCCATTTTGCAGACACCCTCATTCGATTGAGACGATCGTGCCCCTGTCCGACGACATTGTCGCCACCGGCTCTTCCGACGGGATGGTCAGGATCGTCTCGATCTTGCCCAACAAGCTCAGTGCGTACACCTCTGCATTGAAGCTCGTTTGATCTCGCTCGTGCTGACTCGCTCTCTTCTGCACGTCTGTTCTGTGATAGTGGGAGTCATCACCCACCACAACGACTTCCCCATCGAACGCCTCGCCCTCTCGCACGACAACGCCATCCTCGGATCCGCCTCGCACGACGAATGCGTCAAGCTCACCGACGTACGCGACATCTTTGACGACTCTGACGACGAGGATGACTCGGATGCCGAAGGAGACGACTCGGACGTGGAGATGGGCGAGGGAGCAGGAGCAGGTGGGGATGCAGAGATGGACGAGGATAGTGAGGAGGAGGCTGAGCCGGAACCTGAGCCTGAGCCGGTGAAGAAGGGGAGGGAGAAGCGGAAGGAGAAGAAGCCGGCGAATCGGGAGGAGGAGGAGAGTAATGAGAGGGGGAGGTTCTTCGGGGATCTCTGAGCGTTGGTGAATGAATGAGACGAGAAGGATACTAGACTGCGAAACGACCTATAATGACATCTCTTACTTATCAACTCGTTGCCTGGTTCTATCTCGAAGACAGATCCGGAGGACGGTTGTCTGACCATGTCCACTCTATGGCAGCCTGTAGTTCTCTCTTAATCAGATAGAAGTCTCACATTTATGTCGAGGCGTCCTCAAAGGACAAGCTTGCGAACGACTTAATCCGCATGCAGACCGATCCAACGAGCGGCGACGGCAGTCCGGTTTTGGGCGCATGTCTCGCTGCACTGCTCGCGCATCGAGTTCGATGCGTGCGGACCAGTAGAGGGTTCTTGAGCCAAAGTTCTCGCCATCGCAGTGACGACTGCTAACACGTCTTTATGGTCCTCTGAGACTCAAGCACCATTGCCGCACCGGAGCCGGCTTTCGCCCATCGGCCGTGCTCGGCCAAGAGGAGATCGGTCGCAAGAGCTCGCTCAGACCCTTGACCAACGGCGGGTGCCGATACCAAAGACTCATTCTTCTTGGCGGACTCTGAGTGGAACGAACGGTGGATTCTTCGGCCCGGTCGATCTCTCGGCGAGAGGAAGGATTTCCGGGGTATTCGATGTCTCCCCTGCGGGCGGCCAGCTTGGGCGACGGCCGTTCTCCCCCCGCGCTACTTGCTCGTCCTCCCTTTCGTGTGACCTCACCCACGACCCCTCCTCCCTTCCCCCCTCTCCTCCTCTCCCCCCTCAGCCCAGCCTCAAAGCTCTCTTTCTCAACGCCACTACCGCTCTCTGGATACGACCTGTCCAGCTCGGCCTCCACTGCTGTCGCTCGTTTGAGTTGAAGCGAGTGCAATCGTCACCTGGTCCGCTGCCCGCCCGCCCTCGTCCCTTCCTCCCCCTCCTCCTCTCGTCCCGATGGCCCAGTACCTGCCTGCCCCTCCGATGCACTCGCCTGGGGGTGTCCCTCATCAGCCTGATGACGGGGATGTGCAGACTCGTGCTCCTTCGATCTGTGTGGACTACCTGAGTCATACGTGGGAGGAGGAGGATGTCTGGGCGTCCTGGCGGTCTATCACCAGGCGAAAGAACGAGGTCGCAAACGGGGTCCGCCTCGAGAACGCGTCCTGGAGGACGTGGTGGAAGCAGAGGAACAAGCTAAAGACAATCTCACCAGAGACACTCAACTGGTAAGTCGTCTCTCTCTACAAGTTTTCCCGGCGACGGACGGGCGAGACGAGAGAGAGGGAAGGGCACGAGAACACCCGGCGGCGGCGAGCTCCTCTTGGGTCAGAGAGCTCCCCGACTGAAGGAGCCGAGCACACACCGAGATGGGACCGGCCTCTCATTGCTCGTGCGCTCAGCTGCTAGATCTGCAGGGCCGTGTGAGCGATGCTGCAGGGTTGTCGGGGGATGAAATGGGCTGTCGTTTGACTGTTTGGCCTATCTGGCGGGAGGGTCCCTTCCCCATCGCACCGTCCGCTCGTCTCTCGCTTCACAGGGCTGACCTCGTACCTCTCCTCCCTTTCTTTCGTCTCGTCTTGTTCCGCTTGATCATGCTCGCCGTGTCATCTTGTTCACGACGTTGTCCGTCTCGATCCATCTCCGCCTGCTCGGTGGTCACTGGACGTTCGCAGGCTGAAGGACAGCGACGTCACCTGGCTGTACGGACCGCTGCACACCGCCGTAGAGGCAGTCCCACCACCAAAGGTAGCCACCGCAGAGGAGAGGCTCAACCTGGTCTCTGCCCAGTCTGGCAAAAAGCCGATCCTCAAGCACCGGACGCTGTCCGAGATCCTGACGACCCCGATGCCGTCGTCGCCGGTGCTCGAGTCGCTCGACTTTGGAGACGACGTCTCGGACGACTCGCTCGGAGGACCAGAGAAGCCCTACTCTCTCCTCCAGACAAAGTCGGACACCAACATCTTCCGGCGGACGTCGACCTCGCGAAAGAGCTCGCCCTACCGCGGTCAGACGCAGCCGCCGCTGGCCCAGTCGCCAGAGTCCGAGGTGCCCGGCGGCAAGAAGCACATCTCGTTCAACACGTTCGTAGAGCAGTGCATCTCGCTCGACGAGCCGACCTCGATCTCTCCCGACCGGCCGTACGAGGACGACGAGGACGAGTCGGAGGATGACGATGTGCTCGAGATGCGATCGTCCTCGTCCGCCAGCTCGGTCTCGAGCAAACCGTCCCTGAGCCGACAGTCGTCCACAGAGAAGGAGCACTTTACGATCGCCCACATTGCACCCGCCAGGCTAAAGACGACCGGAAACGTCGAGGACGACGTCAACGTCGTCCAGCACCCGAGCAGCGCGAGCTCGCACTCTGGCTCGTCGAGGTACATCCCCTCCGACCAGTCGGCCTCGTCCTCTGGCCATGGCCACGGCTCGTCTCAGGGCTCGGATGACTTCCGGTCCTCGATCGACGCCGCTGGGTGGGACGACGATGATGACGAGTTCCCAGACTACTTTGGTGGGCCGGGACGAGGCGGTGCGGGAGGACGGTCGACCGCGGGAGGGAGCGTCGCTGCTTCCGGCGTCGGCAGCGTGGGCCACTACGAGGGCACGTCGTCAAACAACTCGTCCTCGTCCTCTTCCCTCACCGACGCACCCGGCGCGGCTGCCAGGCCGACAGACTCTGCACCCGCCTCGACTGCGACTGCTCCCAGACGAGGAGCGTCGATCCCGTACACCCCGCCCGTGTCGTCGTCCAAGGAGTCGACCCCGCCCTCTGGCAACTCGTCCTCGTCAGAGAAGACGCCGTCTGGCTCTCCCACCGACGCTGGCTTCTCGCACCGGTCCAACGCTGGACCGTCTCGGTCGATTCTGAAGAACCGGTCCTCCAACTCGGGGGCGCCCTCTACCTCGCCCGAGACGCAAACGTCCTACTTTGTGGCGCCGACAAACACTTCGGCCGCTCACACGTCGAGCAACACGTCCATGAACGCTGCTCCTTCGGGCGCCGCCTCGCAGGCGTTCCTCCCTCCTGTCTCGGGATCGACGGGCCACACGCCCATCTCTCAGCTGCCCGTCAGCGCTCACGCATCCAGCGAGGAGAACACCACCCGCGGTCGGACCTCGACGAGGAGCGCGTCGTCGACCTCGCTGTCGGATCGGGTGCCGTCTCGGTCAGGCTCGGGCGCCTCGCTCTCGCCTTCCGTCTCGAACGCGTCGCCAACGACTGCTACTGGTCCGTCGCCAGTCTCTCCCGCCTCGACCTCTGCTGGCTCTGCTGCCGCCACCGGCCGGGGTGCCCGCCCTCCGAGCATCAAGACGGTCAACGTTGCTGGCCAGCCGTTGAAGCCTGCCTCGTCCGAGGACGGAGGGTCCGACGGACGGAGTCCGAAGTCTGGCGAGGGCTTCTGGGCCGACGGAGACGAGAAGCGCGACGACGAGGGAAAGGACGAGTCGTACAAGTACGCAGAGAGTACCAACCCGACGCCCAACTCCTCGCCCCTGGTTCGTCCTTTCTCGTTCTTCTTGTCACGTATGCACGGTGTCCTGCACGCCGCTAATCCCGTTCCTGCTTCTTCTTGTCTTGTGCGGGCTTGGCCCTCCACAGATCTCGATGCGCAACCTGTCGCTTGACTCGTCCGCCGCGTCTCTGCCTCACGCCCAGTCCAAGCCTGCCACCCCGCCGACTGGTCAGAACCCCGCCACGGCTCCTGGAGCGCCGGCCCCGATCCAACCCACCACGACCAACCCGGGAGGAGCCGCGTCGGTCGCGTCTCCCGCATCGGCAACGTCCTCTCTCCAGCGGACGACGTCCAACAACTCGAGCGGGCCGTTCGCAACTGGAGACGATAAGGATGCCGCTGCAAATGGCAAGGCTGGCCCGACGGGAGTGGTCGCCACCGCCAGGGACCTGCTCGGCGCTCTGTGGGGCATGGCCGGAGAGGGAGCGAAGAAGGCTGCTTGAGAGGCGTCGAGTTTCCGTTGTACATCCCTCCGGTCCGATATCTGGCTATTTTTCTCCCTGCTGCCGTCGCTCGTTCCATCTTTCCTTATCACCCTTTGCATTGCGCTTCCCCCCCCACAAACCACGACTTGCCGTAGCTCTGTCTGTGTCTCAACATCATCCCAACCGCAACCCATCCTCTTCTTCTGCTCTTGCTGTCCCCATCGACTCCAGAACCCCATCTGCTCTACGTACCCATTCCTCGCTTCGTCATAATCGTCGGACTTATCCTCTCACTGGGAAGCGCGATCGTGCTCCTCGTTCAACTCTGTGTCTCGGCGTCCCAGTCCTCCTAGGTGCTCGTTAACCGTACACTGTAACATCCACGTCTTCACAGTCTAGTCTCCTCCTCTTCTTCTTCTCTACTCTCGTCCACCTGTGCAGTCACTCTCGCGCTCCAGTTCTCTCTTATAGACTCCCTCTTGTTCCTCTAATCTGGCGACCAGGCCGAGAAAGCACGCGAGCCCCAGGAAAACGCGGTCTTATTCCAAAACATGCCGGTCCTAGGATAGCGAATACATTCGTGTTCGTAAAGTCATCAACGCCCTCCTCTCGGCCTCCAGAGACCATCCTTATACAGCTCCCGCTCCCTTGGCCTTCTTCTTCTTTCCCAACCCAAACAGTCCGCCCTTCTTCTTCTCCTCCTTGGCCGGTATCTCTCCTCTCGCCCTCGCCTCACTCTCCTTCTCCTTCTCTGCGACCCCTTCAGGCTTTCTCGCCTCTTCCGCCGGACCCATCAGGACCGCCTTCTCCGCCTTGTCTCCCGCTTCTCCTCGTCCTGCCTCACCAACTCGTCCCGCCTCTCCCACCCGCGTGGGACTCGTTGGGGCCGTTGCGGAACCGCCTCCGACCGAGAACGCCTTGGCGGCACGGAAGAACTTTGCTGCTGCGACGTAGGCTTCCTCGAACGCTTTGCGGACGAGCGGGTCTTGGAGGTTGGAAAGGGCCGTGAGGAAGGTATGCGGCCTGAAAGTCAAAGTCGAGAGGCAGTCCGTATCAGCTCAAGAGATCGATTCTAAGAACCCAAGGCAGAACTGAGGACGACACTGACTCACATGGTCGGAAACGGCCTCATACACGTCCTACTCGAGAACGTCTTCCCCCTGAACACCTCCACCATCTGACTCACCTGATCCTTCTCCTCGTCCCTACTCGGAAACAACCCCATCGGCACCTTCAACGCCTCCGCATCCGGCAACGCCAGCATCGCCGGCGTCAGCGCCACCACCGAATAAAACGGCAACGTCTGCGACCCTGCAAGAAAGGCAAGTTTCGCTCCCCAGGAAACGCCGTAGAGGGCGACACGGGTCGAGTCGGACCAGGGTTGGCCGGTGAAGCGGGTGAGGAGCGAGTGACCGAAGGTGACGAGGGCATCGCGCGAGTCGTCGATGTTTGCGGCGTGGGCGAAGAAGTCTTGGAGGTGTTTGGTTTCCGAGGGGGTTTTGGGGGGGAAGGAGGAGGAGGGGTAGGGAGAGCCGTGGAAGAGGTCGGGGATGTAGACGGTTGAGCCGGTGAGTTTGTGGAGGACGTCTGGGGGTGAGAGAGGACAAAGATTTAGATCAGTCACAGATGGGGACATATGGAAGCACGAATGCGCGTACCTGCTCCTTGGAGGATTGGAAGGGAGAAGCCAAAGATGTCGAACGCGCAGACGAGACCTGAGAACAAGGAGGGCGACGAACGTGGTCAGTCGGCGCAGACAGGG
The DNA here is from genome assembly GCA_036245725.1 of Mrakia hoshinonis. NCBI lineage: Eukaryota > Fungi > Basidiomycota > Tremellomycetes > Cystofilobasidiales > Mrakiaceae > Mrakia > Mrakia hoshinonis. Next base: position 317,022 of record BTPH01000002.1, read on the forward strand.
GTCCGAGCGGTAGCGTTGGACGGACAGTCTATCGATGGATCTGGTCCGACCTGCGAACGGAGTCAAAGGGTCAGTATCGCAGCAGATATCTTCCTTCGTGTTAGACAGGCACTTGCGACGTAGCAGTGAAACCCGAACACGTCCTTCCACTCTCCTAGGGGTTCGTAGCCTTCGGCGATGATCTCAGGCACGATGGGCTCGGCCCCGTCCTCCTCGGTATGGGTGCCAAAACTAATGAAGACGGGAGGAGGAAGAGTAAGCGAGCGAATGCGGCTGTTACACTACAGGCCCTCAGAACGAACCGCGTGAGGAAGCCGAGCGGGTCGAAGTTGGCCAGGGCGGGCGGGAGCTCAAAGTGCAGGTTCGGCATGTTGAACTCCGGCATGTTGAGGTTCTGCAGATTAGGAGGGAGATGCGACTGAAAGAGGGTGGAGGCACGTGCGAGAGGCGATGGCCGTGGAGGGACATAGCTCTTTCCTGTCGGTGTGGACGGCGCTGTCGCCGGAGGGAGGGTCGAGGTCGATATAGGCGGAGGCCGAGGGGTCTCGTTGACTGGCAGCGGTGAGAGCGTGTCTTCTCCGCTGTCTGCCTTTGCTGCTGTCGGTAGTATCGGCGGGAGTGTCTGTGATTTTGAGAGCGGCATGACTTTCGTTCTTGGTGCGATGGTACGAATGGATGGCCGTCGGCGGTCAAGAAGAGGGCAAGTGAGCTTCGAACCCATCCCTCTCCCCTCCTCCCTCCCGCCCCCCCCTCTCAACTGCCACCTTTGCGCGAAAGTCGCCATGTCGCCCCCAGCTGCTCTGCCGGCCCATCTGCTTCATCTGTGTACACTTCACACGCTGTCGTGAGTATCCTGCGTCTGACAAGCCGAGGGAGGACGCTGTACTGTGGAGACTGATGAGCCCGTCTGGCCGCTTCCAGCAACGAGGGCTTCCAGGCGTCCCACTCGACAGCATCCCTCGCACTCGCAGACATCCTTGGGAGGTACATCCAGCTGGTCGCCTCGACAGCAGGGGACTATGCTGCCTCTGGTGGACGGACGAGTGTGGGGCTGATGGATGCGGTCGAAGCACTGGATGAGCTTGGGGTCGGGTGGGATGACCTTGACGAGTTCGCATCCGAGGCAAGAGGGAGGGGGAACATAGGAGCGACCAAGCAGCTGAGAGGTCAGCATATCTGACTACCTCGTCTGTGTGGCGGCAGGCTAATAGGTGTCTTCTTGCGGCGTGCAGACTACCTGGACGAGGGCAGGGACATGGACACATCCGACCACCGCCAATGCGTCTACGGAGACGTCCCAGACGATCTCCTCCCCCAACTGCTCGAGCAGGAGTACCTCTCCTCCTCTCCGGACCATCATCATCTGGCTGCCGTCAAGGTCGAGTCTGACGAGGAGGAGGACTCGTTCGGGAGTGAAGCCGGCCCAGCGTCGGAACCGACCTCACCGTCGACCTCGTCCGTCTCCATGACGGAGAACACCCCGCCCGCAGAGATGCCCAAAGAGTGGAAGGACTCGCATGCGATCGAGAAGGAAGCCGTCAGGAGGATGGGCAAAGGCGTGGAGAAGGACGAGGCTGGAGTGGTGCCCAAGGTGGAGGAGCTCGAGGATGAGCTCGAGGACGACAACCTCCCGTTCGGACGCATCACCGCCTACCTGCCGCCCTTGCCAGACATGCATCCCAAGGAGATCCTCCCCCCGACACTCGAGGTCATCCCACCACCACCACCACCACCCGGCTCTCCAAAGTCCCGTCAAGGGACGCCCCGAGCCACGTCCACCGCGCCCGATGCACGAGCTACTTCCGTCCACCCATCCGACCCTCTCCGCCCCATGTCTTCCTCGGCCCAACCGTCCTACCTTCTTCCTACACCATACATCGACAACCCAGATGCGGTTCCAGTCCTACCCACGCCATCCTTCCTGCCCGCCACACTTCTCTCCCCACTGCCCAACCCGCACATGCCTTCGACCTCGACCCTACCTGCTCTCATCGCCACCCACACCTCCCTCTTCGCCTCCTCCCAACAAGCAACCTACTTCACGCGCGGAAACATGAAGCGCTTCCGAACCGCATCCAACCTCGCATCCCGGTCCGCCGAGCACTACACCGCCTCAAACTCGCTCTTCGGCGCCATCGCCGTCCCGCCACCACGCCACTCGCACATCGTCCCTTCACAACCTACCGACCCGACCGTCCCTCTTCTCGCACGCACACTGCCCATCGCAGGTCTACCGCACCCGTCAGGCGCCATCGAACCTGCAACGGCGCATCGCTACCCGTCCAGTCTGTCGAGGGCGCTTTCCATCGTTGCGCCGCCGGCGTTGCTGGCAAGGACGGTCAGGATGGGCCAGCCGGGCGTGCTGATTGACGACAAGGGGCAAGAGTGCTTCTATGGCGGAGTGGCGAGCGTGAACGGGATCATCGAGGGACCACCGGAGAGGAAGCCTGGAGAGGAGGAGTGGGACGAGGCGATCTGGGGCCCGGACGAGAGACACGAGAAGGGGAAGTTGGTTGCGAAGGAGGTTCAGGTCGAGGTCAGGGCGACGGTGAGTGATCTAACTCTTGGTATCAGACTCTTTGTCGGAGGAGGAGTTACTGATCGTCCCTTTTCTATGGTTCTAGTGGGACACCCCTGTGCGGAACTGGGCCGATCCCGAGCTGCCTGCCGAGAAGCGGCGAAGGCTTTGAGATCAGATTCTGATCGCTTGACCCTTTTCTTTGCCTGTCTCTTGTCTGTACATCCATACTTTCGTCCAATCCCGTCGTTTTCGCGGACCATCTTGCATCCACTCATCTACCCCACTTACACATCCATCCATACTCTACGCATCCGCTCCTCTTGACGATCAACGACCTTTTCCTTGATTCACCTCTGAAAAGTGGAACGGCCAACACGAAGATACATCCAAATCAAAGATCGCCCCCTCCTTCGTCACTCCCCTCATCGCCTTAGAAAGTTCCCCCCCATCATCTCCCTCACCGCCTCCACCCACTCCACACTCGCCTCCAACGCGTTGAAGTGCCCCCCCTCTTTATGAAGGTTGTAGTACCTCAGATCCTCCACCCACCCCTCCATCCACCTCCTCGGCATATGCTGCATATCCTCCGGGAACGCACTGTACCCCACCGGCGCCTTCGTGATGATCGAGTTCGGCGTCGCGGTAGGAGTAGTAGCCGGCGACCGAAGGGGCCACGAGGGGAACAAGGGAGAGGGGGAGTAGTCCCGATAGGGGAGGAACGAGGTGGTGATGCATCCTGTGAGGTGGTAGAGCGCGGCGGTGGTGATGATGTGTGAGGGTGAGTGAGGGTGCGCAGGGTCGGCCCATTCGTGGTATTTGTCGGAGATGTAGGCGAGGATACCGACGGCTGGAGAATAAAGTAAAGAGTAGGGGTGAGCACAAAGGTGGGGGAAAGAAAGGGAAGAGAGAGAGAGAAGAGACTGACGGTTATCGTACAAACTCGCTCCGATCGTAGCTGGTCTCGTCTGTTGGAGAGCTTTGTAACCCCCGCCGTGCTTGACAAAGTCCTCCTGCTTCTTGAAAGTCTCCTTCTCTCGTGCTGAAAGACCAGACATGTCCCACTTTTCTTTCGCCCAGGCGCCGATTCCGAACGGGATGTAGGACAGGAGGGTGGAGATTGTGGATGGGGGAGGGGCGCCGGAGAGCATGGTGTAGTGGGCGGCGAGGACGGATTTTTGGTGGTGGTAGAGGAGAGAGGTGAGGACTCGGGTGCCGAGATCGCCACCGACGGCGCCGTAGGTCCCTGAAAACCCAAAAGGGACACGGTGTCAGTATCAGGAGGGAAGATACGACAGATTGGAACGCACTGTAGCCCAGCACGTCGACCATGAGCGTGTTGAACACCCTCGCGGTATCATCCGATGTCCATGCTCGTGTCGGAGGCGAACTGAAGGTGTACCCTGGGAGAGAGGGCACCACAACGTCGAAGCTGCCGAAGGAAACGACACACATACACATCAGCCTTTGCTTCTAGGATTCCATCACGAGTCGAGTCAATATGCGACCCACGCCTGCTCGCCCTCCTTCGGGTTCGTCAGCGGTTCGATAACGTCCTGGAACTCGAGGAACGTCGAGGGCCAACCATGCACGAGAATGAGCGGGATCGCATCCGGTCTGGCCGATTTGACGTGGATGAAGTGGATGTTGAGATCTTCAATTTCGACTCGGAAGTGAGGGAATCTATGTTTACCGGGCGCACAGAAAAGCTCAAGGTCAGTCCTTGCATCGGAACAAGAACGGTCGAGCCAACGACGAGCGATCGGAGCGGAGCCGGTGAGCTCATCAATCTCCCCTTCCTCCCTCCCTCCACTTTCCCAGATGGACGCGATGAGGGAGCGACGGGCTGCTATGTACGGACCTGTTGATATCCCTCTGTACCTTCTCCCAGTCCCACTCGTCGTCCCAGTGCTTCTTGAGCGCGGTAAACCACTCGTGGTTCAGCCCGTAGGACCATCCGAGGTTGGGGTCAGGCAGGATGGGGTTGGGAGCGAGCCGGGTGTCGCGCACTTTCTGGAGCATCCGGTCGACCTCGGTGTGAGGGAAGAAGACATGGAACGGCGTCGGGACGGAGGTGGACATCTTGCGCGGGTGTTGTACGAAGTGGAGAGAGGGTGTGATGGTCAGGAGGAGAGCGAGGTTCGGTGCGGCGTCGGCTCTTCCCGAAGTTGAGCTCGCTTTGTCAGGCGAGTCCGGGCTCAAGCGTGGCCCGTCATCCCACAGTGATGAGTCGGTTCCTGCGATACCCTTGCTCTGTCAAGCAACTGCAGAGTCTCTTCCTCGGACCCTTTCGTGGAGAAAGGCAGTCTTCTCGCGTCTGCTCCCGCCTCGACCCTTAGCGTCTCTGCGTTCTCTCTCCCTCTTCCTCTCGTACGACCGTTCCGTGAAGAAGAGACATCGTAAAGAAGAACCAACAGATAAAGCAAACCACGTTCCGACCGCACCCATCCGTGGACAAGCGGAGCCGGCGACGCGAAGGGCTTTAACCAGACTTTCCAGCGGGCTGCTCGTTCCTTTAGGACGCAGAAGACGAAGATAAGGAGCAGAGGTCAGCACAAGATCGATAGAGAACAAGCACGAGAGAAGGAGTGTGTGTTGGTGGTGAGGTGTCAGATAGGAGCGAAAGACTTTTATAGATATAGGATCAACACTCGGGTAGTAGCCCGTCTGCATGAACTACGCGCTTTTGAAGGTGTCATCACGTTATGGGGGGACAAGCCGTCTCGTGCACGGGGCGATGCAAGTCGATGCCTGCATCGATCCCGGCGAAGGGAGAGGGGGCCGGAGGGAGGGCGGAAGGTGGACGCCGTCGAGCTCGCGTGCTTCGGCACGTCCGAAGCCAGACGATCGCAAGCAGTCAGGGACAGTGCACTCACATCTTCCTCTTTCCTCCGGGGAGAAGGGTGACGTTGACGAATCTGGGAAAAGCAAGGCGGACGAGACGTGGTCAGCTCCGTGCAGGACGATAGGTCCGACCTCTGACGAGCGGTGTGCGAGGGCCGAAAACGACGGCTGGACGCGCGCTTAGAGGGCGATAGACTGGTGACGGTTGTCGAGGCGGATGTAGGGTGGCTTGTCTCCGCGACGAAGGGCGTGGGCGACATTGGCGCGATGGCCAGGTGGAGGGAGGGTCCGGAGAGCGACGGCGGCGGCGGTGGTGTCGAGGTCACCCTTCCTCCCTTCCTTCCTTCCGGGCCTATCTCCCTCCTGCCGTGTCCCATCGCCTCCGTTTCACCTGCAGCCCGTTCCTCTCTTGCTCCTCCTTCCGCGGCTCGGTTCTGATCGAGACGTGTGCTCACCGTCGGTTGTAGAGCAGTCTCTTCTTGGCTCGACCCTTGGGGGTCTTGGGCTTCTCGGTCTTCTCAACCTAAACTCACCACCAACAACACAGTCGTCAGACAACAGTCCCTTCACGACCTCGGTGGACGATAGTCTCCAGGCGTAGACCTCGATGGGCGAGGCGGCAGGGAGACGAGGCGAGGTGAGGTGGGGGAAGGGGACGTACCTTGGGGCACTGAGACTTGACCTTTCCAGCTCGGGCGAGCGATCCGTGAACTACACAGAAGTACAGGATCGATAGTCAGTATACGTGCAGACCTTCCGGGTGGCTCGAACGAAGTGTCGTGTCTGCACCTTTTCCCATGTTGAAGCGAGTGACGGTGGAAACGAGAACGGAGGCGAGCTCACCCTCAGCGAAAAGCGTCGAGCGCCCCCCTCGGGCGGGAAGGTGCGCAGTCGCTACCTCTGGCCTCCCATCCGTCGCCCACACTGTTTTGGTCGCACTTTCTGATGACTTGCCGAAGTCCGAGAAGATTGATGTGTCATGACCCTGTATTTCGTGTTCCAGCAAAATACCAAAAGGGGGAGAAGCATCTCTCGCTCTCCGGTCTTCCGACCTCGGTCATCTCCCTTGTTCAGAAGTCTAGTGGTCATAATATAAGAAGAGAAGATAGCGCACTGCAGACATTGCACACACCGAAGCGTCAAAAGGACGAGAGACAGAACCAACCACGCACCCCACAAAAGTCAAGCTGCTTAGAGATAGAAGTACACAATACAAAGGCCGCCTCCGGTTGGTCTCGCTCGTCCTCTCGCCCCCCTCCTCGGTCTGGTGTTGTCTACCGGCCGATGTACTTCTTCTCGAGCGCTCTTGAGAAGGGGTAGACGACTCCGGCGAACGCTCCCGAGAGGATGAACCCGATGTTTCCACCTGGAGAAGAGAAGGCGGAAGGGGCAAGGTCAGCGAGCTGTTTCGCCACGATCGAGACCAGTAACGCAAGGAGACGGCAGACTCACCAAAAGGGTTCGCGCTTCCTCCAACCAGCTTTCCGATCGGTCCGATGTACCACACCTCGGCCATGCCCGCCCACGCTCCGACCGCACCCGCACAGAACGCCGGCAGCGCTCCCAGTCCCATCGGCAACGAGTGGATGTCGTTCCACGTGTGCTCCGCGTCGTAGTTGGCGAACTTCCCCTTCCTGAAGATGAAGTGCTCCTGGAGGACGACCATGCAGAAGATCGAGAGCCACTGTCCGATGATGGCCATAAAGTTCTCGAGCGCGACTCCGAACGAGGTTGCTCCGACGATGGCGATCGGGACGTAGATGGCTGTGATGACGATCGGCCAGACGATTCTGGGGACCATGGCGATGTACTTTGAGGTGACCGAGATGGAGAGACCCATCGAGTAGACGTTGATGATGTTGTTGGCGACGACCGAGATGACGAGCACAAACATGAAGAAGCCCGCTCCCCCGTGGCCGAGCTTGGGTCGGAAGGCAGCCCCGAGGAGACCTCCGAGCTCGTTCGACTCCTGGGCCTCGAGCCACGACGGCTGCGACTCGGCGGCGCACATGACGGCGGCTCCGAGCCACTCGACGAGGACGAGAGGGACGATCAGACCAAGGTACGTCCACGAGAAGGTACGCCACTGAGGAGTGGCCGAGGTCTGGTAGACGTTGTAGTCCGAGGCGAGCGATGTCCATCCGGCAGTGAAGCCAAAGATGACTCCTGCGAACGAGAGGACCGAGGCGGCCTCTCCCTGTCCGGTTCCCATCGGTACGTTCTTGAACTCGCCGGCGGTGCAGCCGAGGAGCACAAAGAAGGTGATGGCCGTCGGGATCCAAGAGTATCGCTCGTAGTTGTGGACCCACTTGTACCCAAACAGGCCGAGGAACAGGGTGATGATGGCGATCACAACGACTCCGACCGCGTGCGAGATGTTGTCGTCCGCCACGACTCGAAGCGTCTGAGCTCCGGCGATAGTGTTAACGGCGGACCATCCGACGCAGGCGATGCAGTTGAGGAGGGCGACAATCTTGGCTCCGTGCCATCCCCAAGAGTACCGGGACGAGGTCATTTGACGGAGACCGAGCGCAGGTCCAAAGGTGGCGAGGTAGGCAGGAAGCAGGCAGGTGAACCCGTTGATGAAGAGCACAGTGAGCTACAGAGCGGAACAAAGATGATCAGTACACTTTCAGAAGCGGACAGGGACGATCTCGAGGGGTGTGAGGCTCACCATCGAGTCTCCGAGTCCGAGCCCGAATGTATGAGGTCCCAGTACACCGAGTCCAAACGTGGACAGGACACAGTTGGCAGCCATCCTATGACACAAGCGACGATGGACGGCGTCAGTAAAGGGGAGCTAGGCAGAGGACGAACCCGCCGAGTGGAGGGCTGGGCTGAGAAATGAGCTCGAGCTCGACTCACCAAACGGTCGCGTTGTTCGACGGTGAGCTGTCCGTCCTCGCCTCGAGAGTATCAGGCACTCTCTCGATACCACGAGACTCCATGCCCTAGACACACGTTCCATCAAAAGAGAGGGGTAGGGTCAGTATGACGCTTGGCGGACGCTCGGTCTCTGTCCGTCTTTTGCGAGCGCGTGTAAGCGAGAAATAGATGGAGGAGCAGAGCACTCACGATCTTTGCCTCGAGCCAGTCCGTCTTCTGCTTGACCCGGTCTGCGAATCCGTTGGGCTTGAACTCTGTGTGGTGATCGTGCGAGAGGGCCTCTGCTCGAAGGGGCACGCGACGAGGGGAGGATGAGAGGGGATAGAGCCAAAGGGGGGAGAGGTCAGCCCATGTTTTGCGTCCGTCTGATGCTCACGCCGGCACAGAGATGGCAGAGGCGCGAGGCTTGGAAGCCAGTCCTGAACAAGAAGGCCAGATAACCATCTCCAAGGCACACGAGAGGCGACCCTCCGACGAGCTCGGACGACCAGCCAGCCCTTGCCAAATTCCACCCTCGCGCCTGAGGGAGCGACCGAGCGACTCACCCTGCACATCGACCCCGACGTCCCGGTCCACCGACGCCTTCTCGACATCCGACGTAGGAGTATGCGACATATGCTGCGGTTGCGCGTAAGAGGAGAGAGCTTCAGAAAGTGGATCGACGTGGTTGAGGAGTCGAAAAACGAACCTCTCGAGATTGGACTTGGTCTCCCCGCAGAGAGCCCTTCCCCTCGTTATCGCACAGTCGAAGAAGGGCGGAGGGTTTCCCGGCAGGCCGATCACCGACCCTGTCGCGTTTTTCGGACGAGATAACCAGCGGTCGGCCGACTCTTAATCCTGCGAAGCGAAACAAACATAAACGTCCGTGCCAAACGTTCGGAGCATCTCCGAGGACCTCCGGAGCGTCAGAGAGAGAGCACGAACCTCTGGGAAGCATGGGAAGGAAGAGGGAAGGATGGGAGGAGTCAGACGGGTGGTCTCGCACGGCGGCCTTTTTGAGGGCGTGTGGGGAAACGAGAGTCCCCGAGTCCCCCGAGCCTCGGCACACGAGCGTCTTTTCTTACCGACGCCTCGTCGTCAAAGTCGGGACTTCTGGTAGAGATAAGGACCAGGGGTCAGAGGTCTGCTGACCAGGAACAAGCAGGCGGGACCATGGGATGGGACTCACCCGGACGCCTCAAGGAGAGGGAGCCGAAGGGGCCTGCCTTCTTCGCTGCAGAGCGAGGCTCATGAACGGCGCGTCCCGCGGGTAAGCGCCCTCCGGTTTGGGACGGTCCTGCTCATGCTGCTAGGTGTATGTATGCTGACCGCGGTAGTTCGAGAGATGGGTCGCTGGAAGCAACAGTCGCCCAGCGATCTCCTCGACGCTCAGGAACCGAGGCTGGAAAGCGAGCCCTGATCAGCAGCCGATCGATGGTCCGCAGCTTGGGCAGGCGTGCCGCCGCGCGTTCGGACGAGCACTGATGCGATGGCGAAAGGCACTGGAGACGATCTGGTTTCGTGCAGGAGTATGCGAGATGCCCAGCAAGTTGTCGGGCCAGTCGGCTGGTTCGTAGCCGAGAGATCACAGCAAGGAAGCATCTCGCGAGATCGAGTCGCAGGCCAGTGCCGGACGAGCTTCGATGCGTTGACCTCGGTAGATCGTGAGGGGCGACAGGGTATCCAAGAGTGTCGTATCGGGTCGTGACCAAAGTGTGCGTCTCGTGCTCATCTCACCCTCCCAGCGGTCCCCTCTCCAGGTGCACCCGCTCCTCTCCCATCCGCTTCTCCCGGCCTGGGTGTCCCTCTGGCAGACCCTGACGAGCTGCTGCTCCCGGTCGGCTTCCTCGATCCGCTTCCGTTCACCTGTCCGCTCGGGACGCGCAGACAGAGGAAGTCTACGCTCGTCGCCCTGCGAGTGTCAAAGAGGGTCTTCTTGACGCCCTCGAGCTCGTCTTGGAGGTTATCCTGACCTGGGCGGTCGTAGTGGTCAGAGATGGTCGCGTAGATGTTGGTCAAGACTTCCGAGGCGGTCGGAGTGACGTGGATCATGAGCGTCTGGTGCATAAACTCGATTTCGAGCGTAGCCTGAAGATCAGCGGACAGGACGAGACAGCATGAGCGAAGGAGAGAAGCGAAGAGACAGATGCCCGGGGACCGACAGAGAGCATGCCGCCCATCCCGAACCGGTCGACCTTCTTGAAGCTTTCGAGCGCGACCTTTGCGACCTCCTCGAGCAGCGTGCCGAGCGTGCGCTCGAGCAACGGCTTGGCGATCAGGCTCACTTGAGCATGCACCTCGACGAGCGCAAGCAGAACCTCGTACACATACGAACCGACCTCGACGGGCTTCGGGATCCTCGCCCAGTCGACCCCGCTCGAGAGGATGCCCCGCTTGACGATCGCCTGCAGGTTCTCGGCCTTGCGCCGCTTGAAGTCGTTGAACAGAACCTCGTCCAGCTTGTCGACGACCTCGCCCAGAGTCTGCAATGATCGCACGCAGGAAGCGGATCAGCAACGACGATGGAACGTGAAAGAAGCGAGACGGGCGTACCTTCTTCTCCTCATCCGTCTGCACGCTGTAGAGTGACTCGAGCTGCTTGATGATCTTGGGCAGAGCCGATCTCTTGAGCGAGGCGAGATTGCTGATCGTCAGCAGGATCCTCGTGTCCTGCGCACAGCGAAGGAATCAGCGGGTCAGTCTCGGCCAATGAACAGGGAGAGAGAAAAAGAGCTATGACTGACGATGTCGTCCACGTTTGGCGGTGCGGCCACTCCTTCTGGCAGGGTTGCTATTTGCCCCTTGGATGATGGCCGAAGGGGTTCGTACTCGTTGAAGGCGAGATGGACGAGTCCATCGAGCAGGAAGTAGAGTGAGTCAAAGAAGCTGTTCTTCACCTTGGTCACAAACTTGGGCGGCAGATCCGGCTGCGGTTAAAGAGAGCAAAGTCAGCAGGAGCGCCGGGACGCTGGCCCGGACACAGGACGAACCGGCTTGCGTGTGCTGGCTGGGTTCCGCTCGATCCCTCCAGCGGCTTGATAGGCGCTGGTCGCGTTGTGGCGCTGGAACTCGGCGACTCGAGACAGGTAGTCGGTTGTCGACGGCACGTCCGCGTTCGGCGCCCAGTCCTCGAGCATATAGAAGAGCTTGGCGTCTGAGGCAAAAAACTGTTCTCAGCCCGTCGCTTCTGAAGCTTGCCTCAGACTTGGACACGACTGACCTTTGGCCCACGTCTCGCACAGTGCCTCCTCGAACCGCCACCGCATGTTCTCGACAAGCCCCTTCAGCCCATCTCCTCCTTCCTTTGAGATCTCGTTACCTCCGATCTCGCCGACGCAGTCGAAGAGCTCTTGCAAGATCCGGTTGATGAAGAGGCCAGTCGTTAGACTGTTGGAGTTTGGCGGCACGAACGGAGGGACACTCCCGGACGAGGAGGAGGAAGCCACGGCCATGTCGGAGAGGGTGAAGAAGGAAGAAAGGAGCGAGATGTAGAGGTTGAGGATGTCGAGAGCCATTTGCCGACATTGTGTAGGTGACCGACGCGACGCACTAGGCGGCGGCGACGCGGGTCCGGGAGCCTTGGACTGGGAAGAAGGAGATGCAGATGAAGTCAGGGTCACGGAATCTGGAATTATGCAGATCAGTCAGCCACCGACCTTGTTGAACTTTCCGTCCATGAACGCCTTTGCGATGCGCCAGAAGCTCGGCAACGACTGGAGGACAGCATCCGACAGGTTCTTGACGACCGCAAGCGTCGCACTCCAGACCTCGTGACCGGCGCCAGTTTCCAGTATGCGCTCCGAGTCCCGACTGGACAGACCCAGGACCGACCGTTGGAGATCGAGAGCGAGACGCTTGTCCTCGAGGGTGGCCTTCAGTATTCTCGCGCGCGAGGCTGCAGATTGGAGTCAGGAGATCAGCTTCAAAGCCTGGCGTGAGACCCGAGGTCGATGTTGCGCGCACTCACCGCCGACTTTGCCTGCGAACTGCTCGTGCGACTTGCGCATGAAGCCGAGGATGTGCTGATGTTGACTGTCAAAGTACGTCCAGATCGCCTCGTCCGACGCGTCCAGCTCAAGCAAGATCCTTTGGATGGGCAACGACGTCAGCAGGCGTGCGTCCCGTGGCGGCAGCGTCTTCAGGGTCCACGACTCACTCGATCGTCTTCTCCTGATCCTCGACACTCCGTCTGGGATCTCGTAGGAGCGCCAACAGACTGGCTCGCATCTCTCCGACAATCTTCTCGACCATGCTCCAGACCTTGTCGATGATGCGCCGTTGCTGGTCCTTCTGCGAGTTGGTCTTGACGGTGACAGGCAGCAGCTGAGCCGGTCGCGTCTCGAGCAAGAACTTGCCCTTCTTGTAGTCGCGGAGGGCTACGTCGTATCGGTTCTGCAAAGAGGTCGGAAGCAAGAAAGGTCCAGGAACGAGACAGCCAGGAAGGTGCGGCGAAAGAGCAAAAGCGCGCAAGGTCAGACCAGGGAAGGTCACGCAGCTAGTCGTCAGCGGACGCGGACAACAGAAGCGAGATCAACTCACGGCTTTGATAGACTCGAGGATCGAGCCGGGCAGGTTCGAGTAGAACTTTGACTTCTCAAACACGGACAGCGTCGATTGCAGCTTCTGCGCCTTGAGCGAGTTCTCGAGCGACGGAAGAAACACCTGGTCCGCCCGATGAGACGCATCTGGAGACCATCAAGGACAGATAGAAAGTCGGTCAGTTACATTGCGGTCGGGTTGACTGTGTGATCAAGCAGAAGTCACGAGACGCGACTGACGCTTGAGGCTGTCCTTGAGCTCCCTCGTCCCATGCTCGTTGTCCTTGGCGAGCATCTCCTCCTTCATCTCCGAGTACACACCTAATACCGCAAACAAGCGCAGGTATGACGATCAGCTCTGACCACATGTTAGACGCACGAGAGCGAGAGACGCTGGTGTACCACTTACCATCTGTTGACGCTTTGACTGCGACGAACCTGTCAAAGTTCTCCTCAACGAGGATCCGGAGTGCCTCTGATCGTTGTTCTATCGAGTCCCTGAGGTTGTGCACTCCCTCTGCGAGGTCTCTGTAGGTTGCGTCCGGGTGGGCGGTCGAGAGGAACGCCTTTGGGTCAAACGCCTTGGACGACAGCAAGATCGTCGCACCTGCAGCAGGACAGATGACAGGTCAGATGTAGCGCGAGCGAAGCATTGAAGGGATGTGAGGCTTACGCGACTGGAGGTCCATGTCTCTCAGGCTGTGAGACAACGGACGAACGAGAGGAGGGACGGGTGATGATGAGCTCCGAGCTCGCCCCTCCTGGGTCTAATCGTCCCTGCTGTGGCCAGACTAGAGGACTCACTCTACGCTCCCATGCAGCCCAAGCGGGTCTGGCTCGTCCTTTGTGCCCGCCTTGTCCCCTCCGACTGTCCCGCTGCCTGAGGCGGTCATCCCAGAGGTCATGTCTCCAATGAGGCCGCCCTCGGTCTCGTAGTCGACGTCCTCCCATCGTGTCGGGGACAGGGACCGCATCCGGTATTTGCGAAGCAAGGCTGCCTCATCGACAGTATGGCGACTCATCCCGGCTCAGGGTCGGAACGCAAGTGTGCTGGAAGGATATGAGTGAGGCGGATGCTGATGGTGAGAAGAAGGAGACGGGTGAGCTCGACTCGACTCGCGACGCCGGACGAACGCGTCCCTCAACACTCACCCCGCTTTCTCTCCTGCGCCTTCCCCTCCCCTGGAGCGATGGACCTCGACGACGACGACGCGATGGGCGGCTACGGTCACGAGGAGGAGGTCGAGCGACGCAAGCATGTCGCTCGTCTGCGTGGCGAGGACGTCGAGGACGAGAGCGACGACGGAGAGGAGGAGGACCGTCGAGCCGTCATCGAGCCGGTCGTCAGGACGCTCGTAGCAGCATTGGGAGGATGGGAGGTGAGTTCATTCATGTTTCTATAGCGCCTGTTTGCCCGGGTGTGAGCTGATCGTGTGGGTGGGCTGGTCTGGATCAGGACGTGGACGACGACGCGACGGGCGAGACGACCAAGATCTATCGGCCGGGAGACTCGATCGTCGGCTGCCTCAAGGATCTCAAGAAGCTCTGGAGGAAGGACGACACCGACGATGAGAGGACCGTCGCGAGGATCTTTGCGCGCAGTGGGGTCATTCGCGATCTGGTCGCCATCCTCGAGGAGGTCTCCGAGAGGGGAGCCTGGGGGATCAAGGTCGGACTCATGGCAGGTCAGCTCACCCCTCAAGGGTTCCGCCCTCTCCGTGCGATACGGGCAGCTGTTTGATATGAGGTCGGATATCTGACCCGTCTCCTGTGCTTCCACCGATGCAGCGGACCTGCTGGCTGCGATGACCTGGCCGATTGACGTCGCTGCCGAGCTCAAGGAGCTCGAGGACGAGCCGGCCACAACGACAGACTACTCGTCCCTCCTCGCAGCTCAGCTCGAGTACAAGGGGACAATCCTCAGGTCAGGCGTCCTGCTTGACAGGCTCATGGGTCTCGTCCTGCCGACGCTGGCCAAGCCTTCTGCGTGAGTCGCGAGCTCAACTCGGACTGTCGAGCTCACGCGCCGGTCGAGCTCACTTCGCGTCTTGCTCGTCCTCCGTTTTGGGTCACAGAGAGCGGCAGGAGAAGGACGAACGCATCATCTCGCTCATCCTGCACATCATCCGAAACCTGCTGTCGATCAAGGACGCCGTCGGATCGACTTTCACGAGTGGAGACGCGTTTGAGAAGTCGACGCTCCAGGTGAGCTCGGATGGTGGCTCTGTCAGACGCGACTTCCCTCGCTGACTGCTCTTGTCTTTGTTTTCACAGTCCGCCCTGATTGTGCAGCTGCAGTCGTCACACTTTCTTCCCCTCCTCCTCACGCTCGCCTCTTCGTCTCAGACAAAGGACTTCAACCCGTTCAACGTCCTCGTGCTCGACACACTTCAGCTCATCTTCCGAGGCATCCGTGCAAGCGACCTCGCAAAGGACCAGAAGACCGTCAGTCCGGTCCTTTCGCTCAAATCCTCAGTCTCGCCTGTCAGCTCACCTCGCCTCTTTGTTCTTTCCAGGCCGTACGAGACTCGCTCACCTCGCTGCTCGAGACCGAGAACCTCAAGCACCAGACCCACATTCGCAACTCGTCCTCGCGCCACTCGCGCTTCGGCACGACCGTCTCGGTTCACACAGGCGGGGACGCATCCCGCAAGGTGGTCCTCCATCGGTCTGGTGCAATCACGGGCGATGCGGGCACGCAGATGGATCTGGGCAAGAAGCGTGGTGTCAGAGGGAAGGTCAAGAAAAACGTAAGTGTAGACGCGGACCTTTCATGCACGGTGACCAGGCGCTGACCCCGACGCTGCCTATCCGTCTCACAGGATGAGCTCAGTCAACCAACCCAGCTGACTTCAGAGGCGATGAAGGTTCTCCAAGCGTTCGCGCACGAGTTCCTCGAGGTTGCGTTCAACAGTGAGCATTTAAACTCGTGCTCCCATTGCTTCCTCAGGCTGGCCTCGATAGACTGACGATCCCGTCGTGCTTGCCTATCAGCCTTCTTTGCCTCGGTGCTCAAGGACATCCGAATGGAGCGCCCGAAAGTCCGCGAGACCGACAACGTCCGAGCGCTGTACCTGTCGACCTTTTTCATCGAGTTCTTCCTCCTCTCGAGGGGTCGGGCGACGACAGCCGCCGCTTCAGACCTCAAGGGCAAAGGCCGCGAAGAGGACGACGTGTCAACGATCTGGGACTTTGGCTACGTCGCCGAGTTTGCAGAAATCGACGCGGTCAAGTGGGTCGTCGGGCGAATGAGGCTCGTCATGGAGGACAAGGTCAGTCTCACGGTCATTGTGCATTTGCTCCTCGCTTTCGCTGACCTGGTCTCCTGTCTCTTGTAGCCGGTCGGATGGACCGAGCTTCAAGCTGCCATCAACTGCTTCACCCAGATTGTAAGCCTCTTGATAGGCTTGTTGCCCAGATGATCTCAACCTGCTGACTGGGTCTTGCTTCTTCCAGCTGCTTTTGATCGACTCGATGGCTGCCAGCAAAGAGGAGGAACCGCTCGAGGCGGCCGAGATCCTCCAGAACCAGATCTACTACAACGGAGACATCCTCGACCTCGCCCATGACCTCGTCGCAAAGTACAAGGATCAGTCGGTCGCGTGAGTCCACCATCACACGCCTGCAGTCGTCTTCGTCACGACCCACCGCTAACGCGCATACTTCCTCTGCAGCTACCTCGATGCCGTCGTCCATCTCGCTTATGTCTTACTGCGAATGTTGGAGAAGTACTCGAAGAGCAACTCGTACATGTTTGTGCGGAAGCGTAAAGCCAAGAAGGCAAAGAGGAAGAACGGTCAGTCCTGACGTCGACCTTCTGCTGCTCGGTCCATCCCGCTGACTTGTGCGATCCGTCGTGACAGTGCGCAATGGACGAGCAGAAGACGACGGGGAGAACGAAGACGTCGACATGGATCGGGGAGCAGTCAGCTATGGCGAGCACGCATTTGCGTTCGAGAAGTACGAGACAGTGAGCACCTTCAGCTCTGCAGTCTCGAACTTCGACCTGAGCTGACCCGACTTTGTTCGTTCCCTGGACAGCGCTACGCCAGCGAAGACGTCCTCGCCACCCTCCTCAACTGTCTCGAGCGGTTCGCCGACTTCGACTCCCCCGAAAAGATGAAGCGCGTCGTCGGGCTGCTGCACCGTCTAGCCGTCAAGGTCAAGGCCGAGGGACTCTTCTTCAAGGTCTCGGTACTCGAGCTGTTCCGCCGGATCCTCGACAACCAGCTCTCCCTACCAAAGGACCCGGCGTCAAAGGATCTGCTCGCGCTCATCAGCTTTGTACTACGCAAGTTCTTCAAGGCGGCGCAGGAGTCGCCGTTCTTGATCGTCGAGGCATTCTTCCCGAAGAATCGGAACCAGTGGAAGATGTTCTCGAGCTGGGCGCCGGAGCAGGGAGAGGACAGCGGTGACGACGGAACATCTCGAATCAAAAAGGTCAGTCCAAACGAGTCTCGCCTGTCCTACTCCTCCCTTGAGCTGATCATCATTTCGACACACGCAGATCAAGATGCCTGGCGACGTGCAGATCAAGGACCAGGGTCTGACCCTGACCCAAGAGCTCGGCATCGCTGTCGCCGTCCTGCTCGAGAGCGGAAAGATGAGCCTCGTCACATGGGTCATCGAACTGCTCAACGACGTCGCTGCCGCTCGACAAGAGATCATCCTCCACACGGACGGAGTGCAGGAGATCCCGCTCGACCAGACCGACGACGACATCCGGGCGCATGCGAACAAGAAGGTCGAGGCGTCCAAGGAGGCCAGAGACAAGTTCACCGACCACAACGTCGAGTACGCGACCGAGGAGCGCAAGACTGCCGTCACGATGGACCCGCACCTCAAGCTCATGTTCCGCCTGCTCGACTTTGAGGTCACCTCGTCCGAAGGCGAGACACCGCTCCAATGGACCATCCCTGCCTTCTCGCTTCCCTCGGACCTGGAGGCGAGCGCTCGCATCATCGAGGGCTTCATCCGTGAACCCCTCGACCTCAACGGCGACAAAGCAACCGACAAGCTCAAGCGCAAGCTCGCCCCCCGCAAACGACGCGTCCTCGACCGACCGGAAGTGTCAGACGACGACGCTGCCCCTGCAGGCGAGGACGGCGCTCAGCCTCGTCGTCGCCGCGTCTCTGCTCCGCGCAAGAAGCGCGTCCGTCGTGCGTTGGAAGACGGTGTTGCCGGTGGGCTGCGCAGCGACGACGATGAGGAAGAGCGTCAGCCGAGACGTCGACTCAAGAAGAAGGAGGAGGACACGAGTCGGTTCAAGAGCGCGCAGTTCATCGAGGACTCGGAGGACGATGCAGAGGCGGACGCGAGGTTCTGGGCGCAGGAGAAGGCCAGGGTGAGTTGGGCTTGCTTCACTCATCTCCCGCCAGATGGGTCGACTGTATGCTGACAATCTCTTCTCCTTGCCGTATCAGATCGAGCGTCAAAAACAACAATCTTCCGAAGGGGCGGTAGCCGTGTCCAACATGAAGAAGAGCGGCTCCAAGCCGGCCAAGAGGAAGAAGGGTCGGACCGTCTCGGCCAACGATCCAGATAGGCTGGACGCGTCCCAAGTGCTTTCTTCAATTCGTGGGTCGTCGGTCGTGTCCGAGGTGAGGGAGGCGTCGTCCGTTCCGTCGGAGAGTCAGAGGGCGTCCTCGGCAATGGTGGAAGACGAGGACGAGGGCGAGGTGGTGAGACCGACGAGGCCGAAGCCGAAGCCGAGGCTCAATCTGCCTGTGGGGGAGGATGAAGAGGAGGGTGCTGGGGATGGTGAGGGAGATAGCGAGGACGAAAGCGGTCCGTCTCAGCCTGCGATGAAGAGGAAGAAGGTCGTTCTCGAGTCTGACGAGGAGGACGAGTAGACTTGTGCTGGTGCACTGTGCACCTTTTCCTATGCGATGCTCGTGCTAGCGGCCACTCCGTCCGATGACTGTGGAAAGAGATCGCATGCATGCAAAGGATGTGGGACAAACGAAGAACACTCTACTTGCCCCCGGCGGTCCTCTTCCCACGTCCCGGTCGCTTCGCACCCCGGTCTCCTCCTCCTCCTCCACCCCGTCCACCTCGTCCTCCCCCACGCCCTCCACCCCGTCCGCCCCTTCCTCCCCCTCGTCCTCCTCCTCCAAAGTCCTCCGTCGACTCCTTCGTGTTGCTCTTTGACCGCCTGTCCCCTCCTCCAAACCCAAACTTGCTGTCCCTTCCCCTCCTCGTGATCGCCTTGCCTCCCCGTCCCCCTCGCTCGCCAGCCCCACCACGGGCCGACTTGGTCGGCCTCGACCCCAGCGCATCCTCGAGCTTGACATCGAAGTCGTCGTCCCCTCCCGTCGCGGTCGTCGTCGCCTCTCCGTCCTTTCTCTTCCTCTTGAGACCCTTGAGCTTCTCCCCGAGAGCCTTCTTCTCGCCCTCTCGCTCTTGGAGCTTGGCGACCTGGACCTTCTTTCCAAACTTTTTGAGGTCGCGCTGCCGGCGGGCGTCCTCGGACTTCTTGATGCCGGATCTGCAAGAAAGAGACAAAGTTGAGGGAAGCTCGGTCAGTAGAACGCGTGCAAAGATAGGGGATCGTTGGGGATGGACGTACGTCTCGTCGAGGAGCTTCTGCCTGATTCGCTCCATGTGGGCGTCGGACTTGACCATCTCGGCGTAGTAGTCGGACGGGCGGGTGAACGCGACCCCGTTCTGGGCGCACAGGGCTCGGGCGGTGATGGCAGAGGTGAGGGCCTGCTTGTAGCTGCAAAGGAATCAAGTAGATAAAGCAAACTAGTATCAGCTCTTGCTTGGAAGCGGCTTCGAGTGGCAGACTGATCCAAGGGCGGAGCTGGAACGTACAAAGCTACCTCTCGGGCGAGATCGTCCTCGGCGTCGACAGAGCCCTGGATCGCCTCCGGGGCGGTGACCGACATGAGCTCCTCCCAGGCCATGCCCTCATACGGGGCGTGGAGAGTCGAGAGGAGGGAAATAATGGCGGGCTGAGGGCGACGGAGGAGAGCGGCGGGGAGGGAGCGAAATCTGGTCAGCTCTGCTCGGTGAGCTTGCACCGGCACAGACGCCTGTCGTGTCACGACTGTTTGGTGGTTGTGCTCACCTTGTTGTAGATTGTGACCTTCTGCTTGAGCACGGCGTCCTCGTCTACTGAGCCGTCCTCTGAACCGAGACCGTCGAGGGCGAGCATTTCGCCCTCGTCCTCGTCCTGGTCGAGCTCCTCCTCCTCGTCGTCCTCTGCTCCCGAGAACATGGCTCCGTCCGACTCGTCCTCGAGGAGAGCGTCGTCCTCCTCGCTGAGAGCCTCCTCGTCTCCGCTGGCAAAGTCCTCGTCGTCCTCCTCATCAGACTCGTCCTCGTCGTCTGAACCCTCCATCATGGCCATGGCCTCCTCAAGCCCGTCCTTGCCGAGCGCCTCCATCAGTCGCTTCATGTCGGCCTCGGTGATCTCCTCGTCGGATCCAGACTCCTCGGCGTCCTCGTCCTCATCATCCGACGCAGCGTCAACGGCAGCGGCGGCGGGGGCAGGAGGAGCGGCAGACTTCTTGCCAGCCTTGGGAGACGGCTTCGACGCAGACGCCTTGGTAGACGGAGACTTCTGCTGGGGCTTGCTTGACGAAGCAGAGCCGGACGGTTTCGATCCTTTGGCCATGAGGGGCAAAAGGGATGTAAGGAGAAGGGAAGGAGGGGTAGGGAGGGGTGGTCGTTGAGGTCAGCTTGAGCTCTGGCGAAATCTGAACCAAGGGGTCTCCACTTCTGGACACTCGAGTAGACCGCGCAAGCACGCATTTTTGGGAGGCATATATATCGTTGGGTGTAATCGAGATGGAAGTCCCGTCCGTTCTCAAAAATAAGCTGTTTCTCCGTGCGGCCTGTTGGTGTGCGAGTGGACATGCGCACGGAGGCGAGCAGACGAGGCCGTCGCGCGGTCGAAGGCGAGGACACCCTCACCGCCCACCTTCCCTCCTTCCGCCTTCTCCTCTCTCACCATGTCGGCTCGAGGACCCTCGAACCTGTGAGTGAATGCGTCTGACTCGTCGGGATAAGCTGAGCTGACTTGGTTCTTTCTCGTTGCAGTCCCAAGACGATCCGTCTGACGGGTGAGTGTTCTCGCTCGCTTCCCAAGTCGGGCTCCTGCCGCCAGCTCTTCTGACTCAGCTTACACCGCCTCGTCTCTCTCCCTACTGCAGTCGTTGCCGCCGACTCACTCGCAAAGCGAGATGTCTTTACGTGAGTTGAGATCTGCATCTGCTCTGTCTCTGAGCGAGTGTCTGCGTGTTGGGCAGGTGTCCTGAGCTCGCTCCGTCATTCTGACCCTTCCCTCCCTCCTCGCCTCCCTCGCAGCCTTCCCTCCCCGTTCGCGGTCATCACCGTCGACGGCGAACAGACCTACACGACGAGCGTCATCAAGAAGACGCTCAACCCGTACTGGAACGAAAACTTTGACATGTGAGTGTACACTGCCCAAAAGACGCCTCTCAAACCTCCTCGCACCCCCTCGCCTCGGCCGATCGCGACAGCGACCCGACGGAGAAGAACCCCGTCTCCGTGCCCGCTGTCCGTCTCCTTCCTTCTCCACCCGACTGCCTACAGCCGGCGGGCTTGTTGGCCAACAGGACAGAACGGACCAGGACCGGTCGGACCGAGAGTTGTGGGGATGGTGTTGTGACGAGATGAGCGCAAGCTGACCGTTCGCTGCCTGGGTTTGGATCCGAATCGTGTTTAGCTCGGTCAAGGAGTCGTCCGTCGTCGCCGTGCAGATCTTTGACCAGCGAAAGTTTAAGCGTCGAGACCAAGGCTTCCTCGGAGTGATCAACGTAAAGGTCAGCGACGTGCTCGACCTCGAGCTCGGAGGACACGGTAAGCCCCTCCTTCCCTTCCCTTCGAGAGCAGGGACCCTCACACACACGTCACAGACCGCCCGTACCGGCTCTAGTTGCCTTGTCTCTGCGGACGCAATGCGAAACATGACTGACTCATCTCGTCTCCTTTCGTCTTTCCAGAGATGCTGACGAAGGAGCTCAAGAAGTCGAACGACAACCTCGTCGTCCATGGAAAGATCATTGTCTACCTCTCGACAAACATCTCGACCCCGATCCAGAACCCAGGTCACACCGCAGCAGCCTCACCCGCACTGAACGACCACTCGACCGACGGACCCAACGCGACCGGATCGTCGCTCAACGCCTCGACCTCGAGCCAGGCGGCCTCGTCCTCCTCCCGACCGAGCTCGCTCGTCCCCTCTGCCGCCGAGTCGGCTCGAGTGCAGACCCCCGCGCCTGCTCCTGCCGCCCAGCCTGCACCCTCGCCGGTTGTACAGCAGCAGAGCCAGCTCGGAGGAGGAGGTGCTGTCCCTCAGCACGCGAGCGGAGTCGCGGCTGCCTCGGCCGTCGGCCACCAGGCAGGCGCCAACCCTGCGACGGCAGCGGCAAACAGGAACTTTGACCCTCACAGCGACCAGCACGGTCCCCTGCCGGGCAACTGGGAGAGGAGGATGGACCATCTCGGACGGCAATACTGTGAGTACGCTCTCTGCCGGCGACATCCGCGCCCGATGGCGATGTGGACCGAGGCTGACGTCGCTCGACCCTCCTCGTTTTCCAGACGTCGACCACAACACCCGAACGACCACATGGAACCGGTAAGTCGCCGCATCAGCCGCGAATGTTCACCGCGCCTGTTCCTTGCTGACCCTGCTTTCTCGCTCCTCTCCCTCTTCTAGACCGACCGCCTCCGCAGCGCAGAACACTGCCTCCCAGGCGTCTGACACCTCTGACGCTCTCCAACGCCACAACGCCCGAGCGCTCGCCGACGACCTGCTCGAGACCAACGCACCCGCCGTCGGAGCGTCCCAGACGACTGCCGCCCCCCAGCCGGCGGTGTTGCCCAACCCGGGAGCCGCGACGACGAGCGGATCAGGGCCGATCCCTGCCGGATGGGAGCAGAGGTTCACGCCCGAGGGTCGACCGTACTTTGTGGACCACAACACGCGAACGACCACCTGGGTCGACCCTCGAAGGCAGACGCAGGTCCGAGTGGTCGACAACAACGGCGTCAACGGGACCCAGCCGACGACCGTCTCCCAGCTCGGTCCTCTGCCGTCCGGGTGGGAGATGCGCCTCACGAGCACTGCGCGAGTGTACTTTGTCGACCACAACACAAAGACGACGACGTGGGACGACCCGAGGCTGCCGTCGTCGCTCGACCAGAACGTGCCCCAGTACAAGCGCGACTTCCGGAGGAAGCTCATCTACTTCCGCTCCCAGCCCGCGCTGCGCCCGATCCCGGGCCAGTGCCACGTCAAGGTGTCGCGCGAGTCCATCTTTGAGGGCTCGTACGCCGAGATCATGCGCCAGACGCCGAACGACCTCAAGAAGCGGCTGATGATCAAGTTTGAGGGCGAGGACGGACTCGACTACGGAGGGCTCTCGCGAGAGTTCTTCTTCCTGCTCTCGCACGAGATGTTCAACCCGTTCTACTGCCTGTTCGAGTACTCGGCCGTCGACAACTACACGCTCCAGATCAACCCTAACTCGGACGTCAACCCCGAGCACCTCAACTACTTCAAGTTTATCGGCCGCTGCCTCGGACTCGGAATCTTCCACCGACGGTTCCTCGACGCCTACTTTATCGTCTCGTTCTACAAGATGATCCTGAAGAAGAAGATTGTGCTCGAGGACCTCGAGTCGGTCGACGCCGAGCTCTACCGAGGACTGCAGTGGATGCTCGACAACGACATCACCGACGTGATTGACTACACGTTCTCGACCGAGGAGGAGCGGTTCGGGGAGATCATCTCGATCCCGCTCATCCCGGGAGGCGAAAACATCGAGGTCACCCAGGACAACAAGAAGGAGTACGTCGACGCGATCACAGAGTACCGGATCTCGAAGCGGGTCGAGGAGCAGTTCCAGGCGTTCATGAGCGGCTTCAACGAGCTCATCCCCCAGGAGCTCATCAACGTGTTTGACGAGAGGGAGCTCGAGCTCCTCATCGGAGGAATGGCAGACATCGACGTCGAGGACTGGAAGAAGCACACAGACTACCGAGGCTACAACCCCTCGGACGAGGTCGTCGGATGGTTCTGGCAGTGCGTCGGAGCATGGCCCGCAGAGAGGAAGTCGAGACTGCTCCAGTTCACCACCGGAACGTCCCGGATCCCCGTCAACGGCTTCAAGGACCTCCAAGGATCCGACGGACCCCGACGCTTCACGATCGAGAAGGCCGGCGAGGTCGGACAGCTGCCAAAGTCGCACACGTGCTTCAACCGAATCGACCTGCCGCCGTACAAGTCGTTCGAGGCGCTCGAGCACAAGCTCACCATCGCCGTCGAGGAGACCCTCGGTTTCGGACAGGAGTAGAGCACGAGCTCTCTCGTATGTCTCTTCTGCCCTGCTTTGCTTTTGCTCTTTCTCTATCGGACACTTTTCTCTTTGCCACCTCTCACTTCCTCTTCGACTCTCTTCCCTTCCGTCGCCTCAACGTGGCGCCACACACAGCTATGCCTTTTGTTCAACCTGCTACGTCCATACTCTTTCGCCCTTCGTCTCCTTGCTCCCCGTTCTCGTCCTACATGCCTTCTCCTTGTGTTTCCCGTAATCTCCCTACTCTTTCACCTCCACTTGTCCATCGCTCCTCTCTTTCACCCCCTGGTCTCTTTTCCTACTTTCCTTCTCTGTCGGTACATTTTCTTGCGCTGCGACTCTCGGATCCCACGATGTATGACGTGCCCACGAACGGTGTGGGCAAGACGAGAGGCAGACTGACATCGCATCGGCGATCGTGGACCAAGGATCAACCCACCACATGCCACAGCGACCTGGACCACTCCCACGGCACCGACAGTCCGCACCACTACAGACGACAGGGACGACGAGACATCAGCCGCAAGCGAGACCTCGAGTCAGTTGGTAGAGCGACAGAAGCGACTCACGTGCAAACAATCCCCCTTCCCGTCCGGACTCAAAAAGTGCGCGTCCCCTCTCAGCAGACTCAACTCCCAGATGTCCAAATACCCCACGTTTCGCATCTCTCCCTCTCCCCAGACCCCATCCTCCGTCCCCAAGCCAAGAATCGAGCTTTTCCAGCGGTCGTTGAAGCCTAGTCGCGCAGACGAAAGGATCAACGACCGACAGGGAAGACAGCCGGACAAGCGAGACTCACTCTCAAACTCGTTCCATCCCCAAAGCGGGTTCCCGCCCTCCTTCCCCTTCCCCAACGCCCCTTCCAACTTCTCCGTCGTGAGAGGATGAGCGTACTGCGCGCAGCCGACGTGTGCGGGTGAGGTCGGACGGTACAACGACCTCAAGTGCGGGATCGTCGGCAAAAGGGCAAGGGTCCGGTTGATCATCGCGTTCTGTAAGATCGAGACTTGCTCTTGGGTGGAGAGGTGCAAGCCGCCGCGGTTCCAGTGTGCACCGGTGTTCCAGATGAGGAAGCCTTCGCGCTCGTTGGGCCAGCCAGACTCAGAGGCGTCGTCGTGGGGATCTTCGCCGCCGACGATGGAGCGAAGCCAACCGACCCAGTCCTCGCCTGCTACCTCGCGATCGGCTTCCTCGATGTCCCAGTCTGTGAGGTCGAGCTCGTCGCGGACGAGCTGGGCGAGATCCTCGGCAGGGAGGAGATGGTCTGCGCGGAGGTAGGTGATGACTGGGTCGAGGATCCTCGCGGGTGGGATAGCAGGAGAGACGCTGGAGGAGGTGAAGAGTGGATGGGCGCGGTTGGGAGAGAGGACTTGGTGGAGGCGGCCTTTAGGCTCGGTGCGGATCAGGAGAGGAGGGTCGTTGGGTCGATGAGCGGGTGGGTGGGCGAGTGCGGCGGAGAGGGTGTCGAAGTGCTGGCCTGTCAGAGAGTCTGAGGTGGCCGAAGCGGACGTAAAGCGCCATTGGTGAGCAACAGAGAGCGGCGTAGAGTGAAAGCAGAAGCGGTGACTCACCTCCCACGAAAAGCATTCCGACCCGACTCTCCAACAACCGCGACACAAACTCCTCGCCATCCCACTCCTTTCTCGGCCCACCCTCAGTCGGGACCCACTCCCACGCATGCACCTCCTCGTACCGCTTGATCCCTTCCTCGCTCTGCGGACCGACCGTCTGCTCGGTCCTGTTCTCCTTTGGGACCGTCTCCTCACGAGCGTAGCAACCCCAGGTGATCTTCTCCTCCGTTGGATCGCGCTCTTTTGGCGCCCAGGAGCCAGAGAAGATGCTCGAGAGACGCGGTCGGAAGGGAGGGGTTGGTGGAGGCTCGGGAAGGCTATCTTGCGCGGAGGTGGAAAGGTCGAGCGAGGTGAGCGGAGTTGGGCGCGAGCGGAGGGTGTCGAGCCAGGGGGAGTGGCGGGCGGGGAAGAAGAGGAGGAGGGTGAGCGAGGAGAGGAGCAGGAGGGCCAAGAGAGGGAGACGGTGGGCGGAGAGGCGAGACATGGTCGACGTTTTGGGAGAAGATGATGAGAAGATTGGAGGCGGAGAAGGTCGAATGAGCCCGCGATGTTTGGGAAGAGGGGCAAGTCGGACAGGGGCTCAAAGCAGCCCAAGTTGAAAGGACGGAGTCGTTGAAGTTTCGGTAAGCAGCAGACACTGGAAACAAGCTGCCTATAGAATATGAGAGAAGAGAGAAAGGCTCCACGTCTGGGGCTGAGAGATTGTACGACTAGGCTTGCCTCCGAGTGGGCAGAGGAAACGAGGGAGGTCGAGGTAGGCTTGGTCATGCGGCATTGTCGGCCCAGCTGAGCGCACCCGGAACCTTTGTCGAACCTTAGGATGGAAAGGGCGACCAGGGATCTGAGCTGCAAGTGCGAGGATGGGCGTTGGTGGCCTGTGGAAGACTGCTTTCTTCTGGCTCGCCTTGCCGAGGCTGAGCTCGGACGCCCTCCTTCCCGTCAGCCATCACCGTCCATCCTCAACCGCGCCGCCTTGAGCCATGTCTGCACCGTCTTCTTCAACCGTTCCAGCTCCCTCAGCCACATCCGTACCCGCCAAGCCTGTGACACCTCAGCTGCCTGCGATCAAGAAGGTCGTCCGACTCTCGAGGGTCAGTCCAGATCAGCTCGGACGTGCCTGGCCATCGTCCGGCCGCTCCCTGGCACTGTCCCTGATACACATGCGTTCTGGTTTCTACAGGAGGAGGAAGAGAAGAAGAAGAAAGAAGAGGCGCTCGCCAGGTATGTTGCAGCAACGTATGCAGCCGCTGGCATAGCGAGCCGGAGCTGACCTCTCCTCTCTCTCCCTGGATCCTCTTGCCTCGCAGGAAGCGCGCTGTCGACGACCGATTCGTACGTCTCTCGTGCCACCTTCCTGTATAGACTGCAACCAGCTCAACGAGGCTCCCTTCGCTTCTGCAGAAAAACCGAAACAAGAAGCGCGTCGCCGGCGGGAACCCGGACGGAGCGAACGCCGAGAAGCGGGCAAAGGAGGAGAAGAAGCTCAGTCAGTCCAGGTTCTCGTCCCGCTCTGGACTGCAAAGTCAAGCTGACGCGCTTGTTCACTGGTTTCATTAGCTCCCTACGAGCGAGAAGTGCTCGAGATCAACAAGAAGATGGGCCTCAGCGACGGCGGAGCCGGCGTCCGATCTCTGGTCAAGGTGCGTCCTTTAACCCTTCTGCATGACTTTGTTGCTTCTCTCTTGCTCTGGCTCGCCGGCGACAAAATCAATTTTCCTTCCAGCTTCTCGCACACACCTTCCACGGCCTTCGCCTATCCCGAACGCACTCGAGCTGACCTCCAAGCTCCTGTCTCTTCTTCTCTCGCGCACTTTTAAACTCGCCAACAGTGAACGACCTCCTTACTGCCTTGGACCTGCTTCGGATACTACCTGGAATCCAAGCGACTGCCCTTTGCCGCGCGACATCCGGACCCGCCACCCTGCCGCGTGCTTCTCTTTTCCCCTCTTACGACGATACGACCCCTTCCCTCTCCCTCGCGATAGCCCGCCTTGTCTATCTATGACGCCTTTCCGCTCCATAAGAACCGTTCGCCTCAGTGCCCTCGTTTGGAGAACACGACTTAAGCCGTTTCATTCATCATTGTGCACTTTAGACCCGGAAACGCAGACAGGAAGGCAAGGGAGAGAAAAAGTGGGAGAGTAGGTAAACAGGGGGAGGGGAGGAAGAAAGAGTCCATCTAAAAGATGTACGTCGTGAAATGGAATGACAACGCGTAGATGAGGCCAGCATATAGAAAGGGGAGCTCGATGCTAAACTAGTGCAGGGAGGCTAAGCCTGACTGATCCTCGCGCTGACGTTGGCCCGATGGGTCCGGTTGTTGAGGTGGACCATGAAGTTGTCCAGCTGAGGGCCCGCTCCAGGGTCGTAGATCCTTCCTGGGCAGTCCATCTGAGGCGCAGAAAGGAAGGGTCGACATCGGTCAGCGCGAGCCGAACTGGGGCGACGAGAGGCGAAGGACGAGAAAGTCGGACTCACGCATTTGAGCCGCCACTCGACCGGCGGTCCTCCGGGCAGGACGGGCTTCTTCGACTTCGGGATCACGTTGAAGCTGTCGTGCGGGAACTGCTGACGGAGAGCGTTCGCGGCGTCGGTCAGCCAGGTAGGAGGCTGTGCAGAAAGAAGAGCGAAGAGAGGATCAGCTCGACGGGTTCCTTTCCGACCGAAGGGCGACTTTGTCTGTCAGACTCACCTGCGGTCCGCCTGTAGCACTCGTGTTGGACATTGTCGGCGACGCTGACATCATGTCCAGACCCGGCGAGACAAACGACATGCTAGACGACTGCCGCTGCTGGGGCGGCGAAGGAAGGGTCGTCGCAGGAGGCGGTGGCGGAGGAGCAGCGGGTTCATCCGGGGGAAGGTCCAGGTTCGGCATGCCCGGAGTAGCAGACAGCTCGGACGACGAGTCGGGACTCGCAACGTCGTGGAACGAAAGCGGAGATCCTCCGTCGTCGGCAGCGTCTCCGTTCTTCTTCGTCGCCTTTGCCTTTGCGTCCTCGCCCTGGACGAGTCCGGTCGGCCGAGAGGAGGACTCTTGCACGGACGGGCCTCGACTTGATCGCTCGACAGGAGCAGCTGACGATACAGCAGGTGTCGCGTTCCGGCTTCGCGAGTCTCCGGGACCAGGTTGGTATCCGCCTGGCAGTACCGGAGCAGACGTTGAGGGAGCGGGCGTGGGGAGGGACGAATGAGGCGGTCCTCCTTGGTGTTGTCGAGCCTGCTGCTGCTGATGTTGTTGTTGCTGCTGCTGATACTGTTGTTGCTGCTGGTAGGGCTGATGCTGGGACTGAGGCGGGTACTGCTGCTGGTGAGGGGCCGACCCATGTTGAGGCTGCTGCGGAGGTCGGAACGAGGGCGGACCGTGCTGATGGGACTGAGGGTGCTGAGACGGGTAGCCCTGTCCGTACGGCTGCTGCTGTTGCTGTTGGTGAGGCGGATAGGCAGGTTGCTGCGGATAGCCGTTGGGCGGTCGGGCTGCGAGTGGAGCGGCCGTAGAGTAAGGCGTCGAGTTCTGCTGCGGAAGTCCCGGGCCAGGTTGGGGATGGGACTGAGCAGGATGCGGCGGAAGAGGCTGCTGGGCTGGGTGTCCGTTGCTGTTGACCGAGCTCGACTGATGAGAGTGCAGAGGCGTCGACGACTGCAGGTTCGAGGACGATGCTGTCCCAGAGATGTGGGCCGACTTTTGCCTCGCGCGCTCTGCTGGCGGTGACGGACTCCTCCTTCGAGCCTCATAGTCGTCGTTGTAGTCCTCCTTGGCGATCGAAGCAATGTGCACCGAAGCAGCGAGCGCTGCCGCCCGCCGAGACGTCTTTGGGATGTAGTCGGGCGTCGACGTGACAGGCATCACGCTCCCAGGAGGACCAGGCGCAGGGATAGGTAGGCCAGACGAGTCTGTCGGACCGGGCCGACCGAGGGAAGGGATCGTCCGCTTTGTTTTGTTGGGCTCCCGCTCAGGCAGAGCGACGCCACGTCGACCCTTTGTCTGCCTCTTCTTTCGCTTGAGCTCCTTCTCGCGCTCCTTCTCGGCCTTTTCGATATCGGCGTCGTCGAGCTCTTGGAGCATCGGCGTGAAGGACAGGTTCGAGAGGTCCTCGGTCCGGATCGCAGTCGTGACCGGAGGGAGGAACGACAGCCGAAGCTCCTCGTCGAGGATGGGCGTCCCGTCAAATGGATGGCCGACGAGGATGAGCGACTTGAGGTACGAGAACGACTGCTCGCGAATGTCGTTGGCGATCGCAGTCCGGAACTCTCCCGGAAGGCCGAGGTCGGCAGCAAGGACTTCTGCAAACTCCTCGACGGCTGCGTCCGGTCCGTTCGCGTCCCACTCAAACGAGTCGGTCAGATTCACCCGGCCGACGGTGATGTCGATCTGCAACGTCGAGCACAGCAGGCAATTAGCACTCATCCCGAATTATGATCACGCTAAGTAGGACTGACCTTGATTGTGATCCTCATCTCGTCATTCGCGAACCCAGACATGCTCTTTGACGCAAGCTCGCCGACCGTCATCGGCCTGTCCTCGGGACTGATCTCACCCTCGCTCTCGTCCTCGTCGCTGTCGAGCACGATCCGGCCCTTGCCTTTGGACGACCCAGCGCCGACGGCCCCGTTCGCGAGAAGCTTTGCGGCTGCCTCGTGTCTCGAGAGACCCCGCCCTTCGTCCTTGACCTTTGCCCACCACTTTGCGTCGTCGTCGTCGAGCTTGCCGCGCGTCGAGATGGCGCCCTCGAGAGCCGAAGACCGAGTCGAGCGGGCGAGCAGGTCCTGGTACTCTGTCACCTGCTCGTTGATCGAGGAGACGATCTTGAGGCGGAAGTGGGTCGGCAGGTGGAAGTCGTCGATCAACGTCTGGGCAAACATTTCTGGTGTGACGAGCGGGTCGGATGCGTTCCAGGTGAAGGTGTCGCGGAACTTGAACGGGTCGTAGTCAATCTCGAGTCGGATCGGGACGAGGTGCTCCTGCTTGTCGGCAATCTGCCTCATTTGCGCCTTTGTGAAGCGGACCTCTCTGCGACCTCCTCGCTTCTCCTCCCGCTTGGCCTTCTTGGCCTCGGGCCACACGACACTGAAGCTGTCGAGCCCGCCTCGGTCTCCCTCCCAGTCTGCCCTCCGCTTGCCACCGTCTCCCTCCCACCATCCTGGCTGCGACTTCCTGCCGATGCCGCGTCCGGCCTTTGCGACCTTCTTCTTTACGAGCTCCCTCTGCTCTGCGACCTGGGCGAGGTACTTCTTGTCTGTCGCGATCCACTCCTGGACGTGCTTGATCTCGGTCTTTGACATTTCGGGAAGCAACCCTCCAAACGTCGGATCCGTCAACTCGAGCTTGGCCGGCACGAGAGGCTGCACAAACGTCGTCGGCAGCGTCGACGGGTGGATCGACCCAGTCCATTCCGGCGGAGAGGACGGCCGAGAAGGAAGCCGACTCGGCGGAGCAGGAAGTCCAAGCGACGCTTGTTGAGACGCGAAAGAGGCAGGCGTCGGAGTTGAGGGCGCGACGAGGTTGCGGGCGAGATGACTGCCGCCAGGGTAGAACCCTGGCGCGGCCGGGTTCGAGTGCGTCGGGGTCGAGTGGTTGAGATGGCTCGTCGAGGATCCCGACCGGCTCGACTTTGTCGGCACCGAGACCGAGCTGTGCCCGAACGAAGTCCGTCTCCCTTGAGCGTCCAGGGCGGACCCGGGCATGCCTGGCACACCCTCTGCCTGTCGCTTGGACGCGACCATCATCTTTCCGATCGTCGTCAGCAGATCAGGCTGGTCCTTGTACAGAAGCTGCAAGGCAGCCGGGTTGTTGGCGAACGGCTGGTAGTGGATCGGAAGGTTGTGCCGAGGGAAGAAGTCGGGGAGCGAAGGGTTCGGTTGGGGCAGGTTGACGCCAGAGGGCAGACGAGAGTGGTTCGGGATCGACTGGGACGAGCCCTGACCGTTGACGTTGGGAGACGGACTCGGGTACAGATTGTGTTGGGACGACGCTTTCTGATGAGGGATGGCTGGGTAGGGTGATCCCTGCTGGAACGCCTGAGGCGAGTTGGACGCTTGCTGCTGCTGAGCTTGTTGGGCCTGCAGGCGTTGAGCCATGAACGCAGCCTACGAGCAGGTTGAAGAGGGGCGGTCAGCCACCATACAAGAAGCGATTTGTTTGGCTCACGAGATAAACCGTAGACAGAGCTGTCGCAGTGAGGGAGAGACGAGGGAGCTCACCTGGAGACTCGCGTGATTGCCCTGCTGCCCTCCGCCCGAGAGACCTCCCATCGCACCAGCCACACCAGGGAACGCGTTCGAGAGCGTACTCGGGTCGTACCCGCCCATCGAGAGCGGGTTCGGTCTCGACTGGTTGGCCGGCGAGGGGATGGATGCGCTCGAGGTCAACGGCGAAGGCGCCGCACCCGGTCCGGACGACGTCCGATGCTTGCGCTTTGTAGAGTTGGGCCGAGGAGACTGGGTCGAGTTGGGAGGGAGCATCTGCGACTGCTGGGGGAACCCTGCCGAGGACGAGGCCGCGTTCTGCTGGTTGTACATTGGGTTGGGTGTCGGCGAGCCCATGAAGTTGGCCTGCTGCGACAGGGACGAGTGCGACCGATGCTGAGCTTGCTGCTGCTGCGACAGTTGCTGAGGTGTTCCGTATCCTCCTCCGTACGGCGACATCCCGTTCGGGAACGACGGCTGACCTGCCGGGGCGGGCGAGTTGAACGAGGCAGGAGACGCGCCGTCGACCTGAGGCCAGCTCGACTGAGCCGTCTGAGGCTGCCGGAAGCCCTGCTGGAGCAGATGAGGTGGTATCGACCCATACGACTGACCCTGCTGACCACCGTTCGCAAACTGTCAAGGTCGCGAACGTCGAGGAGACGGGACGGAGAAGGGGACGGGCACGCGCGAGAAGGCGAGAGGAGACGAGGTGATGGGTCCAGAGGGAGAAAAGTCAGCTCGCATTCCTCGCAAAGCACAGACACTCGAACGGGGACGATGCCAGCATGGACGTGTTAGGTCTGACTTACCTGAGCGAGGTAGGCCTGCTGCTGAGCGAGGTTGACCGACTGCTGCTGCTGAGGATGGGGCGAGTGGGTCGGGAAGCTCCCTTGCGGTTGGTGATGGCCAGACATGGGAGGCGACCGTCTACGCGTACGAGCGTGCGAACGGGCGACTGTTTACTGCTGTCGCGAGGAAGCGGGCGGATCCGAGCGGTGGCTGACGACTAGCGTCGTTGCTTTGGCCGAGGGGATGGGGAGCGAGTCGAGCAGAGAACAGCCGCTGCGGTGCGACAGAGACGAGAGACCCCTCTTCCGGAACAGGCGGGCAAACGAGCACGACGGCAGGAGGACGGAGGAAGAGAAGAGAGAGGGGGTGGAAGGGGAGGACGGGACGAGATGGATGGGCTCTCGTCGGTCAAGGACGCGAGATTTGGGGAACCGGCGGAGGTGGAGGGGGAGGGGAGAGACACAAGGGGGAGGGCGACTCGAGCGCTGGCGGTCGAGCTCGCCTTTGACTCCGCGCACAGACGCGAGCGAGCGAGGGGGTCTCTGGCTGGCAGGCTCACGTCTTCCTCACACTCTTTGCATGTTCTGCAGGATGTTTGGTTGTTTCTCGGCTCCGGTGGGATTCTTCTTGGCCCGTCCCTGGTTCGATGATCTAATCTAGGGGCGGCATCACTTTGACGATGGGAGGCGCAGAGGCCTGGGATGACCCGTCGATGAGGGGCGCCGAAGTCCGAACCCTTTCCCTCGGCCCTCGTGCACAAACTCACTCACAAAAACGGCTGTCACGAGACAGACAGTCGCCCGTCCAACTGCGACTCGGAAGAAGAACGTGCAAGCTCGCCATATCGGAGCAGAATGCTCGCTTGACAGCGAGCATGAAGGCAGCTCACCGCGCGCGCAGAGGGCCAAAGGCCGCGCCGTCCTGTGCCTCCTTCAGCATTGCTTCCGAGTCAGTCTCGGGTGCAGGGAATCCTTTTGTCTGTGGCACCATGGATGGTCCTTCTCGTTGACTGGTGGACGCTGTGTTGAAAGTGGAGTCATCGCGTTGTCGGGGATGACCCCCCACCTCGCCGGCCGACAGCCTTCCCCACCTTCCCCGTCAAACAAGAATCGAACCTCGCACAGGACAAAGCGCCGACCTCGTCCAACATCGGAGAAACACGACTAGCGAGCGAGGAAGACTGTCGGAGCGTGGTTCGCTGGATTGTGTGCCCCTTGGCGGGAGTGGCGCAGCGAGGCCATCCGAGAGGGCAGATGTCGGCTCGGCCCCATCCGAGGCCGCTCGTCCACTGTCGATCTTCAGACAGAGTCCTGTTGGACAAAGTAGACTTTGAAACGAACTCGGATTCACGAACCATGTTGAACCCTCTACCTGGGTCGCGACGACGCAGCAGAACTCGAAAGGCCGGTCATCCCCCGCCGATGATGGTCCTCTGTCTTTAAGGACGCATGCGGGAAGACTTGAGGCTCGAGACAGTCAGAGACAGTGACCATCATGCTTCGAGATGGTTCAGCGGACTCGGCAAAGAGTGAAACGACGACGAACGAGGTGAGATTGGGGCAGCCGTCTGTCGGCTCGACGCTTTCGTCAAGCTCAACAACCACCCTCGTCCGGCTCGACGGTCGGCTCGGAAGACTGCATGGACGCAGGCCCGTCGACGACCAGGTCGGACCACGTTCAGACTTCGAAGCTCACTGTCTACTATCCGGCCACCACCGAGCGGACTGCATCCCAGAGCCCGGACGAGCAAGCGGACGCGACCTCGCGGAAGCAACATCAAGCTGACGGCCAGACCCTCGTCCCTCAGCTCGTCGGTGGGACCGTATGGAGGGACGTGCTCGACTGGGATGCACAGAGAGCCAAAGGGAAAGGAAGGGCCATCTTACGCGACGACGAGATGGCCGGGTCGGAGCTGATGGAGACCACCCTCGCTGGTGAGGAGGGCGGGGTCAGCTCGACTCGGGCGGACAACGGTCAGTCCATCTCGTTCACAAGACGAAATCACCAGTCAGGATGTGCGGAAAATATCCTCGTAACATAACTCTTACACGTCCTGATCAACGCTGATCCCATCTCCTTCAACTTCTCGCAGCGTCTCAACCCCCGACGACCCGCCGCTCGTACGTGTCGTACATGGCCGACATTCCGCCGCCTCCGCCTCGGTCCGCCTTCTCCTGGATACCGGACGTACCCATACTCGACTGGGGAGAACCTGAGACCTTCGAGGAAGCCCTGCCGCTGGGCGCCGAGGATGAGGGCGGAGGATGGTGGTTCGAGAACGAGGGCCGCCACGCCTTCTCCTCGACTGCCTCGGAGAGCGACACCCTCCCACAAGCTCGTCAGCAGTTGCGGGAAAAAGAGCGAAAGGTCGAAGCGGAGCGGATCTGGAAGGAGGCGCTCGACTGGAAGGGCGACTGGTCCATGATGGGCCGATGCGTAGAATTCACGCCGCAGGTGCGTCCAATCACAGAGCATTCTCGCCGTCGACTACCAGTGGAGTCTGACCCACTTTGCGTTGTCTTTTCCTTGCCAGCCCCACTTCTGTCCGTTCCTGCACCCTTCCGACCATGCATCCGCGCTTCCTCCTCTGTCCAACCTGACGGCCGTCCCATCCCACGCATTCGCACTCCTCCTGCCTCGCCATCCCTCTGCGCCTCCCTTCCCACCGAGCTCACCCGGTCGTCAAAGAGGTCGGTGGATAATCCCCATCAACGGTCCCATCCTCGGTCTCCCACCATCTGCGGTCGTCTCCTCCGCCCGGATGGTTGACGATCCGGCCAGAATCTCGCGCGCAGAAGACACGCTCAGGAAACGGACGGCCGCGCAGCTGACAGCCGAGAAGAAGGCAGGCGTCGACAAGCCCAAGACGCTGTACTGGACGCCCACTCTGCTCGTGTCCTTTCACTCGGCGCTCACAAAGCTGAGGGCGCTCAACGCCCTCGGGCCGGTGTCGTTCAAGCTGCAGCGGTCGAACATCGTCCGTCCCGATCGACACGCATCCAAGACCTCGTCTGTATCCTCGACGACGAGACGGGACGATGTGCTGGCGGGAGACCACTGGGTCGTCTGGGTCGACCTGGCGTACGCGCTCAAGATCCGCCACGTGCTTGGATCCGCCGACCTGCGGATCAAGGAGACCAAGCCAGAAGATGAGATGGTACAGAGGGTCGTGCCGCTCCGTGGAGCGAGGTTGATGCTGCTGGACGATGTCGGGCGGGTGCTTGGGTTCTCTTGACGTAGAAGGGAAGGGGACGAGGAGATGGGGTACGGAACCGGACTTTTTGGGGCTTGAAGATGCTCGTGCTCGTGCTCTTGCTTATATCTATATATCACTGTAATGCATCTTGCCTGCTGGCGTTTGATAGGCGCAGAAGAGCGAGCGGCTTTGAGCGTGACTCGACGGAACCAATCTCGCGAGCTCACGAGCGTCGAGCTCTCTTTGGTTTCCCTCCTCGGCCTGCAACCGCCCTTGACCCATTACTCTTCCAGCGTAAGTTTGCCCGTTGGCTCAGGACCTTCGCAATGCGTCTGGCTCTATCGCGTAGCTGACATATGCTCTCTGCCAACATCTGAGCAGCATGAACGAGTCCAACTGCCCCGACCTGACGTTGCTCGCTCGAGGAAAGGTCCGCGACATCTACTCGATCCCAGGCGAGGACGACAAGCTCCTCTTTGTCGCCTCAGACAGACTCAGCGCCTTTGACGTCATCCTCGAGAACGTACGTTCACCAGACACTCTGTCCAGCCTTCATCCAGCAGGCCCGCTGCTGAGCTCAACTCCAGTACTTGAGCTTCCCTCCTCGTCTCGCCCGAGCTGACCGACGGCCCTTCCTCCCTCCTCCGCCCCATCTCATCTCATACTATCCCCCCGTGTGCACGCAGGCGATCCCCTCCAAGGGCAAGCTCCTCACCTCGCTCTCGTTGTTCTGGTTCAAGAAGCTCGGCTCCATCATCCCGAACCATCTGATCCTGCCCTCGCCGAGCCAGCCCGACTTTGACGCCTTCCCCGCGTCGGTCCAAAAGTACAAAAGCCAGCTCGAAGGGAGGTCCATGATTGTCAGAAAGTGCGAGGTCATCAAGGTCGAGGCGATCGTCAGGGGTTACATCACTGGTGCGTTCGTTCCAGCTATCGGGAGAGGTGGGGGGTGAGGAGCTGAGGAGGTAGACGGGCGAGTAGACGAAGGTATGAGCTGACGCGATGCTTGGATCTTTTGTATTGCAGGTTCTGGGTGGTCCGAGTACCAGAAGAGCGGGACTGTGCATGGGATCCAGCTGCCGGAGGGACTGGTCGAGAGCCAGAAGCTGCCGGAGCCGCTGTTCACCCCGTCCACAAAGGCAGACCAGGGTGACCACGACGAGAACATTCATCCGTCAAAGGGTAAGCACATCTCTTTCACGTCCGATGCCAGAATAAATCGAGTGAAGTGACGAGCCGAAGGCTGACACGCTTCCTCCTTTCCGTCTTGACTGCCGACTTGTCAGTCGCTGAGCTCTACGGACCGCAGCTCGCCGGAGAGATTGAGCGAGTCGCTCTTGCCCTCTACAGTCAGTTCCATCTTGCGTTTAGGGATACCGCTGCGGCAATAGCCGGATGGGACCGTTCCCGGCTTGCCGACCGCAACGTCTCGCCTCTTCGCACTCGCTCACCCTGCCCTTTCTCTCCCTCCCTTCCTTTCTTTCCTTTTCCCAGACGCCGCCGCCGCCCACGCGACCTCCGTCGGTCTCATCCTCGCCGACACCAAGTTCGAGTTCGGTCTCCTCTCCACCCCTCCCTCCTCTTCCTCCGCCCCCTCCACCCCTACTACCGCCTCACACGGCACCCTCATCCTCATCGACGAGGTCCTCACCCCGGACTCGTCCCGGTACTGGTCGCTCGACAAGTACTCCCCCGGTGGACCGCAGGAGTCGTTCGACAAGCAGTTTGTGCGGGACTGGCTGATCAAGGAGGGGAAGAAGGCGGTCGACGGGGTCAAGCTGCCGGAGGAGGTGGTCAGTAAGACAGAGGGCAGGTACAGGGAGTGTTTTGAGAGGGTGACGGGGGAGAAGCTGGCTTAGAGGAAGGGGTCGAGTGGGAGGTTGGCTGTATAGCAAGATCCTGTTTCCCGCTTTCTGGACCTCCTTTCGAACGTGTCATAGGTGTCGATGTACTTAACTCGAGATCGCTATCGGCTATACGGTCTTCGTCTTCTGCGGACTCGCTCGTCATCACCCAAACGTTCGCCAGGCGGAGTTGGATGCGAAAGGAGGTAGTCATCCTGGGCATGACGAGCGTCTTCGCGCATCCTCCTTTCCTTTCCTTGCTTCCTGCTATGTGCTCCTACTGATGCTGGATGCGTCATGACAGATCAGATCCTTGATGTTGTCTGAGCCTGGCCTGAGCATCGAGGATGGAGATCGTTGTTCATCTCGAGGGGGGTCTCAGGCTGACCTGTCGAGAGTCGCGTGTCGGCCTGGAGAGGCTGCGCACGATCAAAGGCCTCGTCGGGGAAACCTCCGACCTTTGTCTGTGCCCTCCAAACCTCGAACCGACATTTTGCGCCGTCTTCAGCTTGCAGTCGAGCTACGTGATCGTGCACTGGTGAGTAGCCTGCCATCATAAGAAGGAAGGACGACGAAGCGCGGGCGAGGACAGACCACGCTCGTCACGTCGAGCTCGTGAGCTCTCTCCTCTGCTGACCCCTCCCTCTTCCTTCCCCTCTCCACTCGACAGCATCTTTCCCTTCTCCTATCTCCATCGACCATGTCTCTCTCCTCTTCTCCCAAATGCTTCTCTTCGAGTGCTGTCCCGCTGGCCGGGACTGTGGCGGATTCGTTTGAACGCTTTGTTCGCTGTACGCTCGAGCAACAGACGGCTCAGCTCACCCTCGACCCGACCGAGGACGACACCGTCCACGTCCAGTTCTCGCAGGACTACGACAAGGAATCCTTCTCCTTTTACAACGACTCGGAAGACGACGACCACTCATCAACAGGGACCCTGTCGAGAACAACCTCGGAAACAGCCTCGACACTGCTCGCCCCTCCCTCGCCAGCCAACTCGTCCTCGCGCAAGCCCAACAGAGTGTCGTCCCTCGCTCGCAACCGCCCGCAGCCCATTGTGAACATGTCAAACAGGTCAGAATACCATCAAGAACGTCCATCCTCTCCGACATCTGCAGGTCGCGGACGATCCCAGGCGATGAGGACGAGCTCGTCCGGCCGGCAATCGTCTCCGTCCCGACCGACCAGCCCGCCTCCTCCTCCGTCCGCCTTGCCGGTCAAGCCTCTCCGATCCGCCTCCTACCCGCTTCATTCAGCCAGCTCGGTACCGCCAACTGCATCATCCTCTGGAGAACCAGCCAGGTTCAGGAGCTCTTCTTTGCCCGTCTCCGACTCGCCGACGGACCCCTCTCCCCCACCGTCGACGTCCAACTCCTCCTCATCTTCGTCGCCCCGGCATCAGCTTCGGACAGTCTCGTCTCGTCGGTCGTCGGATCCCATCTCGACTCCTCCCACCTCTCCCCAGCTCGGATCGTCGTCGTATCTGCAGCCCTACTCGAGTCCAAACAGGCGACAAGTGACTCCAAAGTCGGACTGCAACAGCCTACAGCCACTCTCGCCTCCGATCCGTGAGTGACCGCGTTGCCTTCAATTGCCTACTCCACGCCACCTACTAACCACTAGATGTTGCCAAACAGTCCGTCCGACCAACTTCTGGCGACACACGTCCAAGTCTGCCCTGCACTCCCCTCTCTCGTCGCCATCCTCTCTCCTCCTCCGACGGGCCTCCCTGATCAACACTGGCGACGTAGGCTCTGACGAATGCACGGAACGCGAAGATCTCCTCAACCGATGCGAGTCGCTCGGCAAGGTGCTCGGAGAGAGGATCAAGGTCAAGGAGATGTTGATCTGAGCAAAGCCGGAGGGGGCTCGTCGGTCGGAAAGGGAACTCCGTCGACGCCGCCGAAGGAGGGCAAGGAGAACCAGCATTCAAAGCAGCAGCCGAGGAAGTCGTCACTCCAGTTCAACAGGTCCACCAAAAGTCGACGCCATCAACGGCAGATCAACAACCTCCCGCTCCTCCTCTTTCTCGTCGTGCTCGCGCTGCTTCCGGTCGTCGTGCGAGGGTCGCCCATCCCGAACCCGATACCGGACGATCCACTGCTCATCTCGGCACCGGAACCGGCTCAGCAAGAAGATGACCCACCTGCGCCGGTGACGACGACGACGTTTGACTGGTGGCCGTACGGGGAGAAGACGATGACCGCCGAGCAGACGACCGCCAGTCCAACGGATGTTGCTCCCGACGCCACGACCACCGCAGCAGCATCTTCCACAACAATGTCCTCGCCCAAGGCGACGCATCACTCCTCTTCGAGCTCGTCGATGGAGCCGAGCTCGTCGACGGAGGAGACTTCGAGCACCTCGGTTTCGGCATCAGCAACCGCCTCAGCCGCTGCGTCGCACAAGCCACTCAAGTTCAAGATCATCTACCTCACCCCAGCCTTTGCCATCGTCGGCCTTGCGCTGATCGGAGTCGCCATCGGTCTCTGCCGTCGACGGTCTTCCCCTCCAGCTGACGGGGACGACGACGAGTACCCCGGCCTGCGCGAGCGCTACTTCCAGCCTCCTCTGCAGGACCGTGGCCAGTACGCCTACTCTGGCGGGAGCGGAGAGAAGTTCAAGGCCGGCAAGGGCGACTGGGACTCTGACTCTGACGAGGAGACGGACGACTTTGACTTTGGGTACGGCATCCGGGGGATGGCGGCGGGCAAGAGCAGCTTCCAGCCGAGCATGTACAGCGAGCAAAGTCTCATGACAGTCGCTGATGGAGGAGGGTACATTGCCAAGCCGTCGAGGAAGGCAGAGAGGCCGTCGGACAAGACGTGGCTGGGCCGGTCGATGACCAACCTCGCTGGCGTGGGAGGCCGGTGGGGTAGGGTCGAGCTCAGGGACGACTCGCTCCCCATCGCCGAAGAGGGCTCGCCGTCGGACGAGGTCTCGACGCCCTTGACGTACGCGGAAGGTGGTCAAGGTCAGGTCGGACTCGGTATCGGCGGCCTGCAGACTGGACCGCCGACGTTCAAGTCGCCTGCCCCGCTCGTCAACTCTGCCCATGCGATGGTCTCCCCTCCCGCCGGCATGCTCTCTCCGCCCTTCCACCCTCACCTCTTCTACGCATCCTCCGACTCTGGCTCCCCTCCAACTGCCTCGTCCGGACCGCAACCGTCCAAGCGACCCGTTCATCTCGAAGGCCCGTACACCGCTCTCCCGCCTCGCTCCAACCGGCCTCAAGGCGGACGTGCCCTTACTCGCTCCAACCCCAGCAAGAACTTGACCATCTCTCCCTCCAAACCTCGCGCTACCGCCTCGCGCTCGTCAAAGAAGTCGTCCGGCGGTTCCTCGACCTCGTCCTCTCGACGGTCACACCGCAAGGGAGGGCTCAACTCTGCCACCTCGACACCTCGGATCCCGCCCTCGGTGAACGAAGGGTCCGAGTACAGCGGGCACTACTACGAGGACGAAGACGAGGACGACCACGAGGAGACGGCGGCGATGATGAACCAGGTCGACCAGATCCTCAAAAAATCACTCTCGGATCGCGCGTTGCTGTCGCCTACGTCCATCACCTCGCCACCGCTTGCTCAGCCCGCTCCAGCGCGGAAGGCCAGCAAGTCGAAGCCGAAAGTCGGGGAGATCCCTTCCCCTGTACCGACGCCAACGGAGCAGACCGACCTCGTGACCGAGACGGAGGAAGAGGACGAGGACGAGCGTATCGGTCGACGAAACACCCAAGGCAAACTCGCCCACCCGCCCAAGCCTGCTCGTGCTGCTGCTGTCACGAAGCTGGCCCGTACGGCTGGACGGACGAAGCCTAGAGGCTCGGCGATGGGAGGTGCAGCGATAGCGGTCCCGAAGCTGACCAAGTCGTGGCCGCCGAAACCTCAGGCGGGTGGAGGTGCAGGGGGGAGTCCGGGACTGGAGGAGAACGGGTTGGGGATCGAGCAGAGGTTGGCTAGGTTGAGGAGGATCGAGTTTGGGGAGGATGGCGAGGGTGGGGTGAGTGGGGGGTTGTAGTGAGTCGGTGGGGATCTGCTGGTGATGTCGTGGGTCGTAGAGCTTCCCTTTCTTGGTCAGAGTCTTATGCTTTTCGTGCTGTTTCGGTTTCTTGCTTCTTGTCTTGCGTTTCGACCCCTCCATCTCCTGTTTTACGTCTTGCCACGACCCCGGTTCTTGCCTACATGCCATGCCGCTTTCGCTCTTTCGTCCTCGTCCCTCTGCAAGCTGAAAACCTCCTTACAGCTCCTACATCTCTCACCTTTGACCAGTCAGTCCCGCTGACATCCCACCTTACCCCAGCCAAAAAGGGCGGGGTAACTAGTTCGGCCTTCTCCTCGGTCGTGCCGACTTTTCGACGTGTCAGCTCACGTCCGTTTCCTCGGCTCGGTCGGTCGGTCATCTCCAACCACGTCTCCCTTTCTCCTCCTCCCGCTTTTGTTACTCTCGACATGTCGTATACGACCACCCTCGGTGGCGGGCACGAGACGATCCGGTTCCGTGGAGCTGGCAAGGAAAAGGTCAAGGAGTACGACTCGCTCGGGAACGAGGTCAAGGCGAAACGATGGATCGACAGGCATACCGGCTTGCTGGTCGATTTGCTCAGGAGGTCAGTCTGGTGTCCAGCTGAAGCAACCAGATGGGTCTCTTAAGCTGAGGAGTTCAGTAGACTGACTGTTTGCGTTGTGGTGATGGT
This sequence comes from Mrakia hoshinonis, assembly GCA_036245725.1. Taxonomy (NCBI): domain Eukaryota; kingdom Fungi; phylum Basidiomycota; class Tremellomycetes; order Cystofilobasidiales; family Mrakiaceae; genus Mrakia; species Mrakia hoshinonis. The sequence continues at coordinate 359,396 of BTPH01000002.1, forward strand.
GTACGTTCGTAGGTCTGCTCGACCCCCTTGGATGCCGTCCCTCTCGCTCGCGTTCAGGATCATCATCTTTCTCCGCTTCACCGCGGCCATGTACACCGGGATCACAGACTGTGATGAAGGTCAGTATCCCTCCTCACCCCCATCCTTCTTCACGCTTCAAGCCACGGCGGCAGCTCTCCGGAAGGAGTTGGTGCGAGCGAGCTCAACCGCAACTGTCCGAGCTCACCCTTTCTCCTCCCTCCCTCGCACGTCCCCCCTTGTCTCCGGCCCGGTCACCAGTCTTCAACTTTTGGGAACCTCTGCATTATCTGTCAAGAGGTACGGGCTTCCAGACGTGGGAGCTGTCGCCAAAGTACGCGGTCCGGAGCTGGGCCTACATTGTGACGTTCCTGCCGGCGGCAGAGATCATCCCTTACTGGATGACCCTCGGGAAGGTAAGTCACCGTCCACCAGTCTAGGCTATCACACAGAGGCGCCGGTCTTAGCAAGCTGACGCGTATGGCCACCAACTCTGTGCGGTTCTGCAGCGCCAAGCGTTCTTCTGCGTGCGAATCGCGAACGCGTTCGTGTGCTCGTATGTAGAGGCTCGGTTCTACCGGTCCGTCGTGGAGAACGTCAACGACAGGGTCGGACGGTACTATCTGTTCGGGATGCTCCTTTCGGCTGGCATGTGGAACGCGTCGACAGGTAAGCTCTTACCCTTCGCCCCTGCTTTTTCTGATGAGCCATGGTGCTGATCCTCTCGCCGTCTGATCTCTCGTCAGCCTTCCTCCCCTCGTCGACGACCCTGCACACGACCCTGCTCGCCTACTCGTTCTACCTCAAGCCCACCTCGTCTACCGCACCTGGCTCGACCCGACGAGTCTACCTGGCGACGTTCTTCTTCGCGTTCGGGGCGCTGTTCGCGTGGCCGTTTGTGCTGCTGCTCGCCGTGCCGTTCGTGCTCGAGGAGCTGTTTGTCGGAGGCAAGGACGTGCTCAGCTCGGACCCGAAGGAGAGGCTCGCGTGGCGGATCGGGAGGATCAGGAGGCTGGTTGGAGCTGGACTCGCATCCAGCTTGATCGCTGTAAGTTGACAGTCGCAGCTTGTTGCGTAGCCGCGTGCCCTGCTGACACCCTGTCGATTCCCGCTTGTGCAGATCCCCATCTACCTCATCGACTCTCACGCCTACGGCCGCCCGACCTTTCCTACGCTCAACATCCTCCTGTACAACCTATTCAACACCTCTGGCGGCTCGCCCGACCTGTACGGGACCGAGCCCTGGTCGTTCTACCTGTCCAACCTGTTCCTCAACTTCAACTTCTTCCTCCCGCTCGCCCTCATCTCGCTCCCGGCGCTCGCGCTGACGTACAAGTACGACTACCGTCGGCTCGGATCCGCGCAGAGGAAGCCAAAGGAGGGCGAGACGAGCCCGTACACGCTTCTCGCGCTCAGGCTGAGTGGACTGTACATCTGGCTGGGTGTGCTGAGTGCCCAGGCGCACAAGGAGGAGCGGTTCATGTGGCCGGCGTACCCGCTCGTGGGACTGAACGCGTGCGTCTCGCTGTTCCTGCTCCGAGGATGGGTTGAGAACGGTTACGCTAGATTCACAAGGTCTTCCTACCGAGTAAGTCCGCCTTCCCCTCCCTCATCTGGCCTCGCGTAGATCGCTGACCTGGACTTGTCTTCTCCATCTTGCCAGGCGACCCAAACCGAGTTCATGTCCTACTCGACCCTCATCTTCCTCCTCCTCACCATGGCCCTCTCGACCTCTCGCATCTTTGCCCTCCAAACCTACTACGTCGCTCCCCTCCGCACAGCGTACCATCTCGAATACGTCGAGCTCCCTTCGCTGCTCTCTTCCCTCGGCCACACCCCGATCCAGCACAACGGCACCAACGACTGGGACGAGTGGGACCTCTCCCCGCTCAAAGACCTCAACGAGGGCAAAGGGTTGAGGTTGTGCTACGGGAAGGAGTGGCACAGGTTCACGGGGAGTTGGTTGGTTCCGGATGGGGTCGAGGTGAGGTGGGTGAAGAGCGAGTTTGATGGGGCTCTGCCGGGGAGGTGGAAGGAGAGTGGGGCGACGAGGGATGGGTGGTGGGGGTGGAGGAGGGAGGGGACCAGGTGGGAGACTGAGGGTCTGAACGATCTCAATGAGGAGGAGGAGGGACAATATGTACGTTTTACCTTCGTCTCCCTTGTCGCCTTCCCCTTTCGAGATACGCACCCGACCCTTTGCTGACCTTCAAATCTCTGTGCCGCTCCCTCGTTTCCCCAGGTCGATCCCTCAACCTGCCACTACCTCCTCGACTCGTACTTCCCCCTCCGACCCCTCCCACCCCCAGACTCACTCGAGCCAGCGTATGTGCTTGACGAAGAGACGTGGGAGCACCTCCACTGCGCGCCGTTCTTGGACAACAAGCACTCGAGGGCGCCGTTCAAGAGCTTCTACCTGCCTGGGCACTGGTACGGCGCGAACGGGAGGTTGGGGTGGGGGGAGTTTTGTCTTTTGGCGAGGAGGGAGGGGAGGGAGGGGAGAGAGGCGGCGCAGATTGGGGAGGAGGAGAAGAAGTAAGGGGACAAGAAAGAAAAGGAAAGAGGGGAGTGGGGGGAAAGCAAGGGGTGGGAAAAGTAATGTGTGTGTATCGATTATGCATGGATCTAGACAGTTTCCTAGCGCTTAGACACCCGAGAACAGAGTCCAGGCATCGGAAGGTACCTGAAGCAGAACAGACCGGGGGAATGTTCCAGTCTGCGAGCGGTTCGGGGCACGACCCTCAAGATCTTCGATGGTATGTATGGCCGGGGTTCATGCGGTATGTTTTCGTTCTTGGATCTTGTTCTCTCGCTTTGGATCGAAGAAGGGGAGAAGTACTTTTATGTGCAGCCGACTGATCAAATGGGATGGTCCAGGTCTCACTGCAGGGGCGGAGTTACCAATGTATGAAAGTTGAAAGACTTGCAGGGGGGTCTGTGCGTTTTCCCCCATGAGACGTGCATGAGAGCGCCGAGGGACGTTGGCAGCTTGGCTGCCAGTCTCCACGCGATAACATACACAGAGACAAAGCAAAGGGATGATGGGTGCGAGACCGGCCTCGTGATCGTCTCGTGCCGCCGCAGGGCGGCTACTTTCGGACCTCAGGCGTAGTTTTGAGATCCGCATGGGACGAGTGGGCGCCGATAGCACGGACCGATGCGAAGGAAGAGGAGTCGGCGGCAAGGGGTAAGGAGGGGCAAAAGGTCGTCCGCCCAGTCGGTGGCGGGCTGTCGGAACTCAACCTTCAGCTTGCCAACAGTCGCTGCGAACCACAGGACCTCAGCGTATTCGATACGCTGTTTCAAGCCAGCGACTAACTGATAAGCCAGTCAATGAGCGTGCAGCATCGTCGAACGAGAGGTCGGGCGGCTGCTTCGACTCTACTTGGGGACCCCCTCCCCGAGGTTTGGAAGAGGAGCATGTCACCGCTCGAAAACAGGAGCAATCATGATGCCCACGTGGGACGGAGGACGAGGTCTCGCACCCCTCGGCCGTCCTGAGGAGAAAGGGAGCGCGGAAGCTTCCCTGTCGGCGGAAACAGATCAGCAGCATGGCACCCTGCAGTGCGGGGTCAGGGTTTGGTTTGCCTTGAGGAGAAAAGCGAATCCATGAAGGACCTGCTTGAGAGGGGAGGTGAGGACATGCACGCTGAGGAGTTGATTAACAGCGGAGAAAGTCGTGGATGGGCATCTGATATGGAGATGGTTGATACGGGTCGGAACAGACCAGAGAGGGAAGACGACGAAGCACGAACGGCGCAAGTCGGACGAGCACTTGTAACTTGATCTGCTTCCTTGATTCCGATGGGATTCCGAGTCGGGTGAGGCCGGATCGCAGGAGGACGAGGGGGGAACTGGCTCCTTGGTCTTGCCTGAAAGGGAAGGAGGGGGTGAGGGACGGAGGGGCAGTCGAGCAAGGAAGCAAAAGCGAGCTGAGAGACCGGGCAGCTCAGACGCTCCAGTTCCCCTGTGCTGTTCCACGAGTCAGCTCGTGCCAGAAGAGGAGACGAGGGTATGAAAAAGGGCTTTTGCAGTAGCCTGAGTGAGCTCTCGTTTCTGCCCGAGGCCGGGGATGAGAGGAAAGTGGAGGGCTTCCTGAGAAAGCTGAGTGAGAGGACGGCAAGCAAGGTTGGGCCGGCCGAGGAACAAAGCCGACAGCCGGACTTCGACAGATCAGCGGCAACTTCCCTGTTCCTGACCAGGTCCGCTGGTCTGGCTGCTCCGATACCTTGGCTGGTCATGCATGATACCGAGAGGCGGGAGTCAGCCGTATGCTCCGGGCGGGAGTCTGCGCTCAGGAGGACAGAGGGGGGAGGAAGGAAAACGAGGGAGGGCGGCGGCGCGAAAGCAGATAGGCGGCCGTTGCCAAACAGATGAGCGACCCATCGCGTGGGCCGGGCAGCGAACGTGGAGGAACGAGAGAAGGCCGGGCGAGTGTTCTCTCAGCCTGGCTTCATTGATCCCGAGTCGAGTCGAGGAAGGGCTCTGATCCTTCCTGGCTCCAAACGACTCCCCCTTCCTTCCTCCAAACTCCGCCTCCTTGCATATCACCGACGACACAAGCCCCATCTCAGCCCTCCTCTCCCTCTCCTGCCCTTCTCTCCCTACCTCCTCGCCTGACACATTGCCTCGTGGGCATGCAGGGCTACTCGAGTGTGCCGCGTGGGTGGGAGGAGCGAGGCGGAGCTCACCAGTACCCTGGTTCTTCGTACGAGCCCCTCAGCCGCCGACCCCTGGCGGAGAATCCTCTCCCCCCAGCTCATGCGAGCATGGGCGGAAGGCACGACCTGAATGCTCTGGGTTTTAAAAATCCAGACGAGCAGTGCTACAGCCGAGGGGAGAATGTCGGTGGTCGAGGGAGGGAGGGAGACGAGCGAGTCGGAGACTGTCACGCTTCAGCTCACCAGCCAGCCCAGCCCTGGCCCTCGTCGTCCGCTTCGTCCTCGTACGGTTCTCGGTCAGAGCCGTACTCTGGTTCGAGTGGTGTCGTCCCTGTCGGCGGACCGTCCCATGCCGGGCGACCAAACGTTGGAACGTACCCCTCGAGAGGCGGAGCTGCTCTTGCTCCTCAATCGAGCTTGACCTCCGCCCACTTTGCTCCTCCCTACCCTCATCATCAGCCCTCCAAACACTCCCTCACCAACAACAACAACAACTACCCTCCCTCGTTCCAACATCGCTCGTTGGGATCCTCGTCGCAAATGTCGTCCTCGCCGACAGCGTACCCTCTGTCCGAGCACGCAGAGTCGTCCATCGCTCCCAGAGAGTACGCCCGCGAAGGCGAGCTGCCAGAGTCCTCAACCTCGTACACGCACTCGCAGCCGACCGCCTCGCCTCCATTCCCGTCCCATCTCGCGTCTGGGTTTGCTGTCGGGGATCCCGAGACGGCCTACGAGCGTCCACGGACACTGAGTGGACCGTCCGAGATCGAGGTGGACGTCCACTCGTCCTACGGCGGTCAAACAAGCGCGCGAGTGGGAGAACAACGGCCGTACCCGGCCTCGTCGTCCCAGCCGCCGTCGAGGGAAGAACCTGGCGGACACGAGGCGAGTTGGAGCGGACCAGAAGGGGCAAGAAGTCAGCACGAGCACGACCACTGGAGAGACCCGAGTGGACCAGCACCTCTCCCGTCTGTCCATCTCGACGACGAGAGACACCTCGCAGGACGACCTCCCTCAGCCTACTACAACGCCCACCCTCCCTCCGAACAGGCCTACCCGCTCCATCCCGTCTCCGACTACTCGGCCTCGACAGCGAGCCATCACCTCTCCCAGCCGTCGTCGTACCGGCCAGGGTACCCTTACCAGCCCAACCTGCTGGCGTCCTCATCCGCTGCGACGGCAGTCTACCCAGCGATGCCTCTCTACTCCCAGCCGACCCAACCTCCACCACCGTCCTGGTCTCATGCAACCCAGTACGGCCAGCACGGTCTCACGCCCGACCCGTATCACCCGTACGGCGACGCCCATCCCGACTCGGTCCACCCGCAGACCATCTCCCCGACAACGTTCGCCCATCACCCGCATGCCTCCACGACCGGCTCGACAGACCAGTCCCCGTACGCGTCGTATCACTCGTCCTACTCTGGCGAGGAGGGCCACTCGCAAGGATCCGGGTACGACGACGAGCTCGCGTACGGGTCCGAGTCCTCCCCGAACGGCCACTGGGGTGGCGCACACGACCAGGGAGGCGCCGTCGGATGGGTCGCCACCGCCGGGGTAGAGGGCGACAGGCGAGCTGTCGGGACGAGACGGCAGGCGTTTGTCCAGGACGGGTCCGGAAGGATGGCCTACCAAGGCTTTGACGAGTCCGGGAGGGGGACGAGGAGGACGGGCGAGGTCGTCAAGATGGGCGGCAAGGCCAAGAAGGGGGCCCAGGGCAAAGGAGCGCATGGCGGGCTCGACGGAAGAGGAAAGGGCGACGAGAACTGGATCGGAGGACAGAAGACGAGGAGGCAGGTCAAAGTCAGTCCAGATTGGTCGCACACGAGCAGAGTCGGGACATGTACTGACATGCTGGCTCCTTGGTCTTCGAACTTGCAGAACGCGTGTCAGACCTGCCAGAAACGTGCGTCTCGGCTTTCCTGCTTCCTTCTTTGCGCGTCTGTTTGTCCGCCAATCGCTCACGTCCCCCTCTGCCCCCCCTCTCTTTTCTCCTTCCCCTGTCGGCCGATGACACAGTGCACAGTGAGTCCGATGACGCTCGAGCCCTCTTCCAAGCGGACGCTGACCCTGTCTGTTGTCTATGTGCTCCGCCAGAACCTTGTGACGAGGCCCGTCCATGCGGTCGATGCGTCAAGCGAGGGCCCAAATTTGCCGACCAGTGTCAAGACTCGGACAGGAAGCCCAAGAAGGGTCACCCTCGAGCGAGGAACCGCTCGGGCGTGTCGTCGACGAACGAGCGCGCTGTCGACGAGTCTGTTGGCGAGTCTGCTCGAGTCCGGCACGCGCTTGTCGAGGCCGAGATGGATCCGCCCACGATGTCAATGGGTCTGAGGGAGCGAGTCGGAGACAGAGGTCAGTGTCGGATCCTTGAGGAGCAAAAGCAGCTAGCATTGAGGGGTCGGATGCACACGGTGCTCAAAGACTGACCTGTCGTTGTGACTCCTCTAGTGCCTCCCGCGTTGCCTGCTCTGGACGGGATGTCGCAGTCGCGCAAGGCCTCCGAGGACTCGTCCTACGCGTCCTCGGTCCAGCACTCGCGGTCGTCGACCTCGTCGGCCTCCTCGTCCACGTTCCCGATGACGAGCGTGCCGTACGACCACTACCGACGGACGTCTGGTCTCGCGCACCAGATTGACCCTGCTCGGATCGTCGAGGACGACGGTGTCGGTGGGGAGGAGGACGAGTACGAGATCCAAGGGTGGCACGCTGAGGAGAAGGGGACGATGCCGATGGAGAGGCGCGATCAGCCCTGTGCGTCCAAACGAACAATCATGCGTCGGCGTTTGACCGTCGAGCGAGGTTGAGCTCCTGTCCTGACCCCCCTCCCCTCCCCTTCCTCGCGCTTGGTCCCTGCCCTTTTGATGCACCAGATGCGTATCCGGTGCATCGCCCCCAGTCTCCGTTCCCCCTGCAGGCGCCTATAGAGCAGCACCCGCAGATGAGTCCGTACCCGGTGCCTCCTCACTCTGCTCCGCTGCCGGCGTACCCCCCTTCAGCCCGCTACTCGAGCTCGTTCCACACCCTTGCCAACCCTCCTCCTCCCGAACACCCGTACCACCCACCGCCGCACCACCAGCCGTCCTGGTTCGGACCGACGTCTGCGAGCTCGTTCCAGCTCCAGCACGCTCCTCCGCCGGGGCGGAACGTGAGCGGAGGTCGCCATCAGCCCCCTCCCTCGCTGTTCAACCTGCCCACCCGACGGCAGACGCTCGCAGAGGAAGGAAACATGGACCCACCTCCGAGTCCGAGAGGAGATAGACCGACACCTGATCGGTACAAGCGCTCGCCTCAGCACAGCCCGCTCTCGAGGAACGACGGCGACGACGACGAGCTCGACCACGACGGCCGGAGGAGGGAGGACGACGTGAGCTCGACGCCAGCGGTCGTGGAGGTGACGAGCGCCTGAGCTCGTCGATGGGAAGGAGGTGGTGCCGGTGGTGGGCGTTGGGGAATCCAAAAAGGCAGGGGCGGCGTCTGCATACACACACCACCCTTGGAAAAAAGGGAACGAGGGTCCGTCCGGGGGCTGCAAGAGAGGTGGTCGGAGTTTGAGAGGAAGCCGACTTCCACCCCTTGACCGAGCCATCGTGGATTTTTGGGTTGTCTCGAGGCGCGTTGCGATCGATGGGGGCGTAGCTCGCCGATCGGATGGGGACGGCAGCCGACGTGGTCCTCTCTCACGTGTCTCTCGGCTTCGCGGCGCGGCGCATTAGATACCCCTGGTAATTTACTACTTCAGCTATATCAATAAGCTTCTTATCTGGACCCGTCTTTGAGGTGCGAGAGAAGGAGAGCGGAGCCGGACGAGGGCTGAAGCTGAAGTCGCCGCCCGGCCTTTGCTACGACGAACTCCGCCTCCGACATGTTACTTTGCTGTCGGTGCGCCGCCCTGTACAGATATGGGAAGAAGGGCCCGCTTGCGAGGCGGACTAGTACTGTGGTATGTGCTGCCGCGCTTGGAGGCCGACACAGGGGACGAAAGAGGAGGACGAAGACAGAGGGACGGCGGATGGGACGGACCAAACCAACCAGACCCTTGAGAGGATGTCCTCGCTCTCTTTTGGGTGGTACAGGGTAACTACACGCTGAGGTCTCTGCCTATCAGATGCATGTGGAGACGAGGAAGATATCTGTGGGACAAGAGAACGAGACATCCAACAGGCGGACGCACGGACTCTAGCACAAGAGCTAGCCCAACCGGCAAAGAGACAGACCGACCAATCGTCCTCTAGCTGCGACGCTCGTGTCTTTCTGTTCTTGTATGTAAGCTTGTCACCCTTATTAGCCATGCGTCTATTCTCCTCGGCATCGAGCCTTTCGCTCACGATTTCACCCTTTTTCTCGCGTATCTTTCGGTGGCACCTCAGAAGGCAAGGACATCCAATCTCGATCCGCTCGAGCGTGTTCGACGAACCGGATGATCTTTCGCTTATATACGCTGAAACGCGCGGTTTGAGAGCTTTGGAATCTAGCATCTCTATCCAACCGACCTCTCCATCTACTCGTCATCCTCCTCCTCCTCATCACTCGAATCCCCACCCATATCAATCTCCGGGATCTCCCCGTCGCTGTCCTCCTCGAGTTCGGCAGCAGGCTTGTTGATGTCCTCCCACAGTTTCGAAGCGCTCTTGGCTCCGGCGGTGATGGTCGAGGCGACTGCTGAGACTGCCGCCGGAAGGACCGGGGCGGAGACAGTGGGCGTGGGGAGAACAGAGGCGGGCTGGGCGATTTCGGCGATGGGGGTAGCAGGGGCGGGGACGAGCAGCTGCTCGACCTCGACCGTCTCAGCCGCAGGTGCACGAGCAGGAAGATCAAACATCCCACCCGTCAAGACCGTCATCGGCGCAGCAGAAGGTGCGGCAGCGATAGGCAAAAGGTCGGTCTCAACCTCCATGCGCTCCTCCTCTGCCTCCTCGCCGTTGGGCGTAAGGGTAGACGAGTGCAACGAAGCAGTGAGGACCGACTCCTCGGTATCGAGTCCGAGCTCCTGTCGGGCGAGTCGCTCGTCCTTTCCTTCGGGTTTGTAGAACATGAGCGAGGATGCAGGGGGGAGAGGTCGAGGGAGGGAAGGGAGGAGGGGGTGGAGGAGGAGGGAGAGCAGCTGGGGGGAGGAGCGGGAGGACTACACAAGGGCAGAAGAAGTTGTGTCAGTAAGTGGACGTAGCGTGCATATAGGAAAGAGACCTCTGAACCGACCTTGTTCAACCCCCCAACAACCCACCCAGCCTCGCCCCCGATCGTCCCACCCGCGCCGCTTCCACCACCACCCACAAGACCCTTGACCAGAACAGCCTCCACCTTCCTAGCAACCTTGTCCACTCCCTCTCCCTTCCTAGTAGGCAGACTCATCTGCAGCCCAACCAGGACCCTGACGGCCAACGTCCTCAGACTGTTTGGCAGCGCAGCACTCTCCATCACGCCTCCCTCGTCCATCAGCTCGAGGCTGGCGAGAACGACGGCGACTTGGAGCTGGGTGAGGGGAGGGGTGGTGCTCTCGAGGGTGAGGAGTGAGTCGGGGGCGGCACGCTTCTTGCCCTTTCCTTGGGAGCGGGAGGTGGCGGCGGTGGTGGTGCTCGGCGCAGGTCGGTCCGAGAGGAGGGGCGACAGGTTGGACAGAGTAAGCTTGAGGGATCTCGAGAGGAGGGACGCCGAAGATGGCGCCGGCGAGGGCGGCAGGTGAGTAGTGAGGAGCGTGAGCGTTTTAAGGAGGGTCAAGTGCAGAGTCGACTGTCCCGTCGACTGCTCGAGCAGGAAGATGAGGTACGACGAGATCTGCGTCTGATGAGGGAGCAGGTTCTGCTTGACGCTCAGGACGAGCTGACCGACGATCGCGCAGCCGAGCATGTACAGCTCCGGCAGGAGCGATTGAGCGAGGGCGAGTTCGGCGGGATCGACGTGGTCGACGGTTTGGCCGTCAGCGGTGAGCCTGAACAGCCTCAGGCCCAAAGCGAGGACGCTGCCGATGGGGACAGGGACAGGTCGCTCAGTCTTGACCCTGAGCATGCCACAGACGACTCCGACGAGTCCTCGGAGCCTCTCGACTCCTCGACCCATCCTGCGGAGTCCGTCCCGGTCCCGCTTGAGTTCGCCCTCCTTGCCCTCCCAGCCCTTCCACTTGATCCCACTCTTGCCGCCATCGGTCTCGACCTGTCCGTCGATGCCCTCCTCCTCGAAGACCTTGCCGATGACGGCGGAGAGCGAGTCGGACGCGGACGCGAGGGCGGCATTGAGGTCGGCGAGGTACGCCTGCGGGGAGGCCGTCTTTCCGGGCAGGAGATGGAGGACCGAGTAGATCTTGGCGGACGCAGAGTGGTGCGCGGGGACGGTGAGGTTGGTGAGGGCGAGGTTGAGTAGGGTGGGTTGCAAAGGTCGAAGCGAGGGCGGGTGCAGGGCGATCAACGTTGCGAGCAGGGGGAGGATGGTCGACTAGAGAAGCACATGTGAAGTCAGCAACAGTTTACGTGATCACAGATGATGGGAATCCTGAAAACTCACGACCGACTCTCCCTTGCCAGCCCACGAGACGAGTCCGAGGGCAAACTTCTGGAGGTAGGGCACGGTCGTCTCCCGGTGGAACGGAGGCAGCGACGGTGAGGTGAGGAAGATGGCCGCCAGCAGGTTGATCAGAGGGCCTTGGAGAGGAGTCGCAAGCGATTTCTACCATGAGAAGAGAAGGAAAGGGGTCAGCGGAGCTCCCGTGAACGGGCCATGACCGGTTGAGCTCACTCCTACGAGGGGCATGAGCCCGACGACCCAGCTGCGTCCCCATGTCTCGAGAATGTCGGCTCCTCCCTGCTCGACGATGAGCTTGGCGATCGTCCATCCTACGAGTCTTCCCTCTACGTCCTTGCCGAGCACGTAGGCGTCAATCTGCTTGACGAACGAGACCACCGACGCAGGGAGCGGGGAGGCCGAGTTGGCTGAGGCAAACGGCGCATGAAGCGACAGCAGCGACACAGTCTGCGGCAGGCAAGCAAGAGCGTGCGAGGCTGGCGCAAGTGACTGCGAAAGTAGATGGGGAAGAAGAGTAGAGGCAGACATCCTTTGTTGAGGGTGTCGTGGTTGGAGAGGTCCAGAGACGAGCAGGGAGGGAGAACCTGAGCTCACCGAAAGCCCGAATTCTGAGCGGGGCCAGGTCGCGCCCGTCCCCATCACCCCTCCTCTGACCGGTCGACGTCAGGGATGCAGTCCCAGCAGGTTCAGCAGCAGACGGCCTTCACGCCGGATCCTCAGGTGCAGGACATCCTCAAAATCGAGACGTTCCAGGTGAGTGCGGTCGAGATCGTGAGCTCGGACTGGCGCGACGTGTGAGCTCACGTCGTCCCCTCCTCCCCCTCGCGTGGTCTGTGCTCTCGGTCTACAGGACCACTTTGACCTCCAAGACTTCATCGCCACCTTGTCAGACAAGCTTATCACAACATCGATCCAAGATCCGAACCGTACGTCCGCCTGCCTTGTTCCTGGTTCGTGAGCTCGTCGGTAGCTCATCTCCGTCGGCTCGCGTGTTGCTGTCCCATCCTCTGTCCAGCGTTCGACCCTCTTTCGTTCCTGCGGACGTTCTCCAACTCTGTTGACTCGCTGCTCGACATCCGCAAGCAGGTCCAGTCCAAGACGGATCAGCTCGAGGGCGACGTCAAGAAGGCCGAGAAGGACTATGCCAAACGGCTCGGCGAGCTCGACAAGGGGTTCGAGGTCAGTGCCATCCCACCCGCACTCGCTTCCAGCAGCGAGCTCGTGCGAGGTCAAGAGCAGCGATTGACACAGCTTCTGTCTCTCTACACATACTTGACACATCGTCGTCGCACCGGCAGGCTGTCGGCACGTCGTTCCAGACGCTCGAGTCGCGCATCACCTCAGTCGGGCGAACCGCGATCAGGATCGGAGAGACCCTCGAGACCCTGCACCTCTCCCGAAACCGAGCCCAGGGATCAGCACTCCTCCTATCCTACTACTTGGCGCTCTCTAGAGGCGACACCTCGCCACTCGACAAGATGCTCAAGGACGCGCATCGGGACGGCAGGGAGGGCAGAGAGGGTCGGATGAAGCTCGCCGTCGTCCTCCGCCGTCTCGTCGGGCTCGTCAAGGAGGAGGCAGGAGAAGGAGACAAGGCGTCGGAGAAGGGAGTCGGAGGCGCTGGAAACAGCAAGGCTGTCGCAGAGACAAGGGGCAGGATCGAGCGCTTCTGTGAGAAGTTCGAGCAGGAGGTTCTTGGCTTGTTCGATCGGTGGTACAGGTACATTACACGACCCTGCACGCGAGCCGCACCGCCCACCGCCGTAGCACGTATTGACGCTCATCATTTGATCCTACAGGAAAGGAGACCCAAAGATGATGGCTGTACGTCTCATCTCTGCTCTCTTCGACGGACAACGTGATCCAGCACGTACTTATTCTTTGGTCCATGCTCTGCAGCACTGCGCGAAAGTGCTACTCGAGTTCAACGGAGGCTACCGATCTGTCGAGGTCTATGTCAACCAGCACGACTTCTTCATCTCCAAGGACCGCATCGCAGAAGTCAACTCGATCGAGGAGAGCGAGCTGCGAGTCCTACACCTTGCTGCTGTCCCGCATCCGACTCACCTTGCTGATTTGTGCGTTGTTTCTTCTTCCTAGATGGCAATCGCTTCCGGATCCGATGCACCCGTCTCCGAAGACGGAGCCAACTCTCGCCGCCCTCTACGAGGAGATCCGCGTGACCGTGTCACAGGAGGCTCAGATCATCCAGGCCGTCTTCCCAAACCCTCCTGTCGTCATGCAGGTCTTCTTGCAGCGAGTCTTCGCCCAAGTCGTGAGTGTCCTCCCTTTTTTTGCCTCTCTGGGTTCAACGCTGACCTGTCCACTCCATTTCCGCCTCCAGATCCAGCAAAACATCGAGTCTCTTCTCGACAAGGCGCTCTCCCTCTCCACTCTTTCTTCCCTCCGCATCCTCCACACCTCGCACATCCTGACTTCCTCGCTCGTCGACTCGCTCAAGGTCTACGACTTCTCCTCGTCGTCGTCCACCACGCCAGCCCGCTCGAACTCGCTGTCGACACCGGACACTCTCTCGATGCTCGGCAGCAGTCGCGGAGGTGGTGCAGAAGGCAGTCTGGTCGCCCAGACGCTCGAGGGCAGCATGGAGGAGCTGTTCGGTCCCTATCTCGAAGGGGCGAGGTACCTCGAGCGAGAGAGCAAGAGCTTAGGAGAGCTATACGGAGTTTTCTTGGGTCGCTTCTCGAAGTACCACGTACGTATTGCGTCTAGTCTCGCCCATCTGACATCTTCGCTGACCATCAGGCCTGTCCTTCTTTTGTCCTCCAGGAAACGGTCCACAAAGCCAAGCCCAACACCCTCTTCGACCGCGTCGTCTCTCAGCTTGCCACCGCATCAACCTCAACGACCTCATCACATACCACACAAGCCGCAGCAGCCGCGATCCTCAAGTACTCTGGGGTCGAGAAGAAGCCGGGGGGAGCGACCACCGGCACCGCAACACCAAACCCTGAGTCCAATCACCCCGACGAGCCCATGCGAGCAGAGGACGGAGCGATCAGCCTCGAGGTCGGGGAGAAGATGCTTCGCTGGCATGCCGAGGCGGTGGGAAGATGTGTGGATCTGAGTGCGTCGGGAGACGTGTGAGTACAGACGCGCCCAAGCAACGACTTCGCGAACAGGTCTGACCGCCATGGTGCGCGCTCTTTCCTGTCAGGCCGAAGAATGCGTTCGCCTTGATGCGAGTCCTTGCCGAAGCGCTCGGGAGGTCCTACATCGAGACGGCGCTCGACTCGTGAGTCATTCGAATCCCCTCCCGACTCATAACTCTGCCCAGTGCACTGACTATTCCGTCGATCTTCTCTTTCCTTTCTGCAGCGCGCTCTCCACCCTCGACGCTCAAGACGCGAAAGTGGAACCGTCTCTGGCCACTCTTCCGCTAGTCAAGCAGGCCGACCTGCTCTGCGCTCTGTGGCAAAAGTACACCTCGACCGCCCTCCTGCCCCTTGCCAGTCCAAGTGTCACCGTCCGACGCGAGATGGTCGCCTTTGAACGCGCCAACGTCGGTCGCGTCGAGAGCAAGATCCAATCGATCGTCGGCAAGCTTCTGGATGGTGCGCCTCTCTCTCTCTCTGTCTCTCTCTGTCTCTCTCTGTCTCTCTCTCCTCATGTCCCATCTCTTCCTCTCGTCTAACTGACTGGACTGTGTCTCTGTGTTCTCATGTCCCTCGCGCACACGCACTCACAGCCATCCTCGCCTGGCTCGGCCTCCTCCTGACGAAGCAGAAGAAGAACGACTTCAAGCCCAAGAACGACGACCTCTCGTTCGAACGGGTCAACACCGAGCCCTGTCTCGCGTGCGTCGACGTCCTCGACCGTGTCCGAGAAGCCGCCCGCGAAGGTCTGAGCGGGAAGAACGCGGAAGGGTTCTTGACCGAGGTTGGGGTCGGGTTCCACAAGTGCGTCTCTTTCTCTGCCTTCCCTTTTTTCTTTTTCTTTTTCCTGCTTCTGCCTTTCCTTCCCACCAACCCCCCTGCGCCTTCTTTCTCTTAACTTCGCTCGCTTGACTGGTTCTCTTACTGACACCCTCCCTCCCGCC